>CAKKOB020001471.1:6424-21996 GCA_918844115.2 Phlebotomus perniciosus
GAAAGATCGTACATGGAAATGAAACTCGTTTGACTTGACATTGATGAAGGGAATTTCTTTGAAACACTCATCGAATATATGTTTGAATGGTTTGAATGAGCATCAAGTAAAGAAGAAAGCTACCAGCTGCATTGTCAATTACCATATACATATACCTACAGTCCTTATTTATTTTATGTGCATCTATATATATGTCTTATGCCAAAAAATAGGTCACTACACACAGAAAACAGCTCGAATAAATTTGGTGTTGAAATTAGTGTAGTGGCAACACTTGCAGGGTTAGGGTTTGGTGTAACACCTAAATTGACCAATTTAGTGTCACCAGTACACTAAAATTCTGAAGCAAGTTTTGTTTTAAACCCTGTATGGTCAAAGTTAGTGTAAACTACACACCATTCATGAAATTACCCCTAATCGGTGTTGTGAGAAAACTTAAATCTACGCCGCCATTTTCTTTGAGAGTCGTCGTGATAGGAACACGCGGAGTTTTCTTCTGTCGGAATTCGTGTGAAATATACTATTAGGTAAGGTTTTTGTGTATTAGAAGTGAGAAAAATAATGAAGCAAGTAATTCCATTTTTCAGAGTCAAGGATCTGCCAAAGGTTTGTCCTGTTTGTGAAGTTGTCCAGCAATTGTGTTCTTCAAACAGCACAATTTAGCCATTGCCATTGGAATCCATTGGATTTGGGCGTGTAATAAGCCGTGGTCATTCCTGGAGAATTACTTGCGTGGGAACTGGATCCCCTCTGGAAAGTGCTGTAAAACTGAAAGTCACGCCATCAATCTGACAGGCTGTTCACAGGTAAGTCCTCTCAGAATCTGTGTTAGCCTCCAAATGATGTTTTTTACTTATCCAGGGAGCTGTTATATTGTCCAACGGATGGATTGCTCCAAGATTCATCCGGATCTTTTCGGTGGAGGAGCCAGTGTTTCAAGCAGTTGCGACTCGTCTGCAGGTAAGTCTCCTCGAAGTCTCTGTCAACCTCCAACTCATACTATATTTTTTTTTATTTGCCCAGGGAGCTGCCCAGAGATGTCATACATACAGATCCTGTCGGAGGAGCAGCCAAGAAGTTTTGTCTCGTCTGCAGGTAAGTCTCTTCAGAGCCTTCGGAGTTTGTGTCAGCCTCCAACTAATTTCATTTTTTGTTTTTCCAGGGAGCTGCCAGAGATTGCGGAACGCAGTTTGTCATCGGGGTCCTGTTTGTGGGGTGCTGAAGGAGTGTTTGCTCTTAATTGTTAACAAAGAGCATATTATTCAATAAATTTAAAAAATATATAAAAAAAAATCTGTGATTTTAATTTTTACACTTGTTAGGGTTTGCTGGTACCCTTAAGATTTTACACCTGTTGAGTGTTGTTGGTACACTTAATTTCTCCTCCGACGGCCATGAGTGTAGTAACAACACCTAACTGGCGTTGCCTGATTTAGGTGTTAAATTTGGTATGTCAGACAACACCTACTTTTTGAACTTTTATATGGAGGTTTACACCTACTGTTTTCTGTGTGTAACACTCGGTAAAAGCTCTCTTGAGATGTTTTCTTTTTATCATTTTGCTCTGGGATAAATAGAATTAATTGGCTGCGTTTTGCTATAGATTTTCTCTATGCAATTATCAGAGAGAACAGCGAGCTTTTACGGACAGTCAGTTATTGAGGTTTAAAACATCTTAGAAGAGCTTTCAGAACTTCTAAAAAAACTGTATCTAGAGAAATTATTTTGATTTTGAAAATTTCATTAATAAATTTCTACAAAATTTCCATTTTTTGTAGAAAAGCTATCCAAAGCTTCAGTTCGGAAGCTTTCAGGAGCTTTCATTCTATCAATTTTATTTCCAATACTAAAACCTTTTGAAGTTTTTCAAAAAAAAGCTCTCAAAAGCTTCCCGAAGCTTTTTAAGAAAGCATTCCAAACATGTTTAAGTAATCTTTCTAAGGTTGTTTGAAGTTAACTTTATAAACCTGTTTAAGAAAGCTTTGCTAAGCTGTTTAGTAAAGCTTTCTAATACTTTTTATAAAATTTTTATGATTTTCATAAAAATTTGTATGAAAATTATGAAAAAAATTATGAAAATTATGAAAAGAGATTATGAAAATTTATGGGTTTATGAACATTTAAATAATGGCGACACAATGAAAGATTTGCTTACAGGGAAACTTTTTATAAAAGCTTTACAGTTTTTTAAGAAAGCCTTCTAAAGCTGTCCAAAAAACTTTTCAAAAGCTGCTTAGGAATTTCTAAAACTATTTGAAGTTAGCTTTCTAAAGCTTTTCAAAAAAGCTTTATAAAGCTTTACAAAAAAGCTTTATAAGACTTTGTAAGAAAGCTTCTAATGCTTTTTAAGAAAGCTTTAGAAAAAAATTGAACATTAGAGCATTTGTAAAAGCTCTTAAAAAATTGAACTCTCTGAAAGAACTTCTGAAAGCTCCTGATCTTCCTTAGATGTTTCCAAAGTATTGACTTATCTTAGCATTCCCACTTTCTAAAACTCTGGCGCACTTTCATTGAAATGTACACCATTTCTGATCATAATATCTTCCCTAACTTTTCAAATAAATTGTATAAAACGCATTGCACATATATAGTCCGAAATACGCCCGACCTTCCCCTATTGAGAAACCTCTTGAATGCATCTCACAAGATAATGAATATAATGCCAAAAATTGAACAGAAAATACATTTTCAAGATCCTCTCATTTCTGGCAATGAATTATTTTTAAACCTACCTATTAGGCGAGTAATCCCTCAGTCCATCTGAAGTTGTGATCATGTTGGGCTTCACCGAGACAACAACTTCCTGATTCAGTGGCACTCTAAAGTACTGCTTGGACACTTGAGGAATCTCTCCGGGAGTATGGAGGAGGATCTTGAATCCCTGCACCGGCCCACGACAGATATAGTCCAGATCGTATTCGTAGAGACGCAGCAGGATGAAGAGTCCCGCCCGGGCGCCAGCCCCGAGGACTCGCACGGGGAAAGGGGTTAGGGAAGCTTCTGCAGAATATCCATTCTCCAGTGTCCAGTGCTCTGAGGTCTTATTGTGCGTGTGATAGACAAAGTTCTCATGCATAGAGCTATCTCGGTAGATGTCTGATGAGTTGAGGGCGTTGAAGGTGTAGCAGAAGCCCTCCTCGGTGAGCATGTCCGAGAAGAGATCCTCACAAGTGTCTGGAGTATTTCGCCACTTGCAGAAGAAGAGGATCTCTTCAGCGGTCGGAGCTATCTCCCTAAGATACTCAGTACATCTCTGATCCGTTGTGTTTTCCCCAATTTTCGTATCCGCCACGAGATGGGCATCACAAACCTGAGATACTGCCTCGAATTTTGCAATTCTGCATTTGGGGAAAAGATATTATCACATTTTACAAACTGTACAAAAAATTTTCAAAAATTCTTTATCAAATGAAAAAAGCACCTAAATAAATGAAGTAATAATAATAATCTTTATCAAATGATTAAAAATACTATATAATCAAGGGGCTATAATTCAGAGACTTTCAGGAGATTTCATCCTATTTTCTTTACTAAAGTCTTCTGGAGCTTTCTAGGAAAGCTTTCCAGAGCTTTCTAAGAAATCTTTCTAGAGCTTTTTAGGAAAGCTTTCTAGAGATTTCTAAGAAAGCTTTCTAAAGCTTTTTAAAGAAGCTTTCTATAGCTTTCCAAGAAATCTTTTTGAAACTTTCTAAGAAAAGTTTTAAAGCTTTCTAAGCTCTCTATGAAAGCTTCAAGAAAATTTGCTAAAGCTCTCCAGAATTTTCAAAAGCTTAGCGAGAACTTCAAAAGCTCTGAAAAATATCCGAAAGCTCTACAAATTCTCCAGATTTTTTTTAAATGCTCTTAAATTTCTGTTTTGCATGAATTTTAGAAAGCTTTTAGATAATCAAGCTTATATTTTTCAAAGTTTAGGAATTTTCTTTAAAGCTCCTGAAATTTTCTAAAAGCTCTTTGAAAAAATCTAAAGTTCTGGAAAAACTTCTCAAAGCTCCTGATCTTCCTTGGAAGCTTTCAAAATTACTTGGCTTAACTTAGCACTTCCACTCAAAACAATTTAAGTCAATCTATGAGCTTTTAGAGTGGTTAAAAGCTCCTGCTTATACTGAAAGGCATTTTTTGCGCTTCCATTGTACTTTTCTATCAAAATCTTTTTTTTTAGAAATTCTCAGTAATGCAGAGAGAGAGTGGATAATAATGGAAATTTCAGGGATTGAGGAGCTTCTTAAGAACAAAAACTTACTGTTCATCAGTCAAGTTGTATTCTGGCTCAGAAGAGCGGAAAAGATGATAGACTTCGGTGTAATTGAGAAATTCCCTCTTGCTCTTTGTTTCCGGACAAATTGTTACAGCTGGAAAGGGAATTTGCCAAACAGGTGTGGATTTTTCTGCAAAGCTCACAATCACCGGACTCTGATCCCACTTATTCCACACATTCCAGATCAAACGGCTGCAACCGTAGATCGACAGGACGAACACAATGACCCACTAAAAAGCAAGAATTTTCACTAGAACCACCACCTATTTTAATCTCTCTTGAACTTGAAGACATTACCCAAGCCCTCTCCATCCATGGTCTTCGTCTTTCGCCCAGATACTTCACTCCGTGGATTGTGCTGTTGTTGCAGTACTCAGAGAAGAGCCCCCAGGCCGCTGTTAGGGGTCCCCCATACTTGATCCTCCGCCTCATCTCAACTTCCGTGGGAGCTTCGCTCACAGTCAGTGAATCCGTCTCATGTTTAGTTCCCACGTCCAAGGACACCCTCGGTTGGAGGTCCTTCTTGTACTCCTGCGGCGAATTGGGTTTCCTCAACATTTTTTTCTCCCCAAACACTCGATCACAACTTCACCAGCAAACTGAAACACCCAGAAGATCTCCTCGCGCTTTTATATCAGTCTGGCCAATTGTGGAAAAATGGCAACCACATGCCTTTCCCAGTCGTTCACCATATCTACCAACACTTCCCAAACCTTCGACGCAGAGTGGATGTGGACAGAGTGGAAGTTCCATGGGAGTTGAGAAGCTCTGGTGTTAGGATTGGCAGTCTGGAAAAAAGGCACCACTCCTCATAGTTTTCACTCATGATCCCAGGACAATTTGCAGCTAATTTCCCAAATGCGACAGTGAATTTCCATTTCAACGATGCCACTGGAGAATCCCAAGCACACGCCAGCGACAAACCCCTTTCCCCAACCTCCCCCAAAACGACAATGCTTATTTCGGCACTGACCTTGTTCCATCGATGGACCGTGAAATTTTATGTGTCGCCCAGAAGAGCCTCGAGGGACTCGTAACTTAATTCAGAGATGAAATGTATGATATATAGCACAGGGAGAGCTTTTACCAGGCGCCTCCGCTGCTATTTTGAAGAATTTCATTTACTTCCTGCAGGAAATCAATTTAATTAACTAAGGTGCGATGAAAACTTCTTTGTTTCATAGAAGAAGAGTTGGTTATATCTTTGATGGGCGATAAAAAGTTAAAGTTCTAATTAAATAACACTTAACTTTGAAATGAATCCCTGAAGAGTGCAACAACTTATTTAATTAAATTAGTCAGTAGAAAATTACATAAAGTAATTCTCTAAAGTCCATTAAATGCTTTCTCACAAGGGGGATATATTGTGGTGACCAATGGTGTACGCTTCAATGGAAATGCGCAAGTAGAAGTAGAAGTAGAGTAAAAGGGCTTTTAAAGCATCAAGGAGAAATTAAGAGCTTTGGAAAATTTCTGCAGAAAAACAGTAAAAAATTTAACGAGCTTTTAAAACTACAAATAATTTCTGGAGCTTTAAGAAAAACTTTCAGAGCTGTTAAAAGCTCAGTAAAATTTCTCAAAATATTGAAATGACCTTTGGGAAAGTTCTGTAGAAAACAGTAAAAAATTTAACGAGCTCGGAATACAAATTATTTCTGGAGCTTTTTGAAGAACTTTCAAAGCTTTTAAAAGCTCAGTAAAACTTCCCAAAATATTATCAGAGATTGTAAATTTTTTACTCATTTTACAATTCTTATAAACTTTTTTGTACAAATTTTCTTTGAACTTTTGTCATTTCCAAAATTCAGAAAGTGATGTACACCATTTCACCCATAATATCTCTCCCTTGTCGTCACATAATCCACTCTTCGCATGATTCTATACAATATTTCAAAACAATTTAACTATTTTATAACGAAACCCCGTTAAAAAAGTGATCCCATTTATTAATGTTCTGTTTGGCAAAAAGGCGTTACATTGGAATGTATAAAGATGAAAAATGTGTTGAAATTCTCTCAATATATCACAAATTAGTGTGAAGTCAAACATGAATTTTCCGCGCTATTTTCCCCCTCAATACATCGTGGTGATAAATTAATTCGTGATCCCATGTGTTTTTCATTCTGTCTGGCATTTTGGCAATAAAATTGATAGAAGAGATCTTCTGGTGAGGATCATAATTTTGCGCGGAATCTTTGAAACTCAACAGAATGGGAAAATTCTTTTTTCCTCACCGTCGTCAATCATTTTAATGTATTGCCAAATGAATGATGTTTGATGGTGTTTTCCGTGGGTGGACAATTGGCTTTCACGTGTGAATGAAAAATCTCCAATTGGGAATTGTGACACGTTTTTTTTCGAGGGGTGTGCGAAGGTCGCTTTCAATTGGGAGGGAAAAACTGACTCACAGATAAATGGTTAACAAATGTGAGTTGTTTCCAATGTCACCGGAACATTGTATCTCTTCCTGACCCATATTGCGCTTCCACAAGAGCTCCTCTTGACTGGTGGAGCACATGTTCTCGAGTGGCCGGGAAAATAGAGGCGTCAACGCCCACAGACATGCATTCATGTCGAACGCTATGCAATTAATTATAAATTCATAAGATCGAATTTACACCTCAGCAGAATTTTTTCTGGGATTTTCCATTAGTTTTCCATCGGAACTTAATGCTCGAGCATGATTGAGCGCGTTAGTAATTTCTCTAGTGGATCCCTGAGGACTCCCCAGAGACGGAGATTCAGGAAGTTGAGAGCCAAGCATGTTTTCCGGGAGTACTGTGAGAAGTCATCAGTGCATGGGATTAGGTATTTTGCCGAGAAGGATCGTCCAATCTGGGAGAGACTCCTCTGGATTGCCCTATTCGCTCTATCACTGTTCGCTTGTGGGAAGATGATTGAGAGCGCCTGGTTGAAGCTCAACAACAGCCCATTGGCGGTAACCTTTGCCAAGAAAGCTGTCCACATCACGCAGATTCCCTTCCCGGCAGTAACAATTTGCTCCACCGTGAAGTTCCGCAGTGACTTGTTCTCCTTCGAGAAGTATACGGAGAATCCGGAGAAGTACAAGCATTGGAGGGAGATTTATAGGAACTTGGGGCAACTCTGTGAGACTTATGACTCCCTCCCTGGATATCTGGATGACAATATACTGGATAGAATTCGATATTTTAGTCCTAGTGACTCAGAAATGATCAAGATGGTTACTTTTCGGGATGATAAGCTGAACACAACGGAGAGTTTTCACGAAAGCTTCACCTCCCAAGGTCTCTGCTATACATTCAATCGACTCCCACTTGAAGATATCTACACGGTAAGCAAAGGGAGAGGTAATGTATTATAGACAGAAGTGGTGTACTCTTGAATGGAAGTTTGCAAGCGTTTATGGAAGTGGAAGTGCTAATATAAATGAAGAAATTTCTTTAGAGCTTTCGAAACATTTTACGAGCTTTTCCAGTTTTTTTTTAAAACTTTTTGAAAGTTTTTAAATACATTCTATAAGGTTTCTTAGAAGTTGTTAGTATGGAAAATTGGAATGGAATGAAAGCTTTTAAAAGCTTCCATTAAAGATATTCAAAGCTCTTCAAAGCTTCTATTAAAGCACTTCAAAGCTACCAAATTAAAGCTCTTCAAAGGTTACCTTCATAACTCTATTAAGCCTCCTTTCAAAGCTCCTTAAAGCTTCGTTTTAAAGCACTTCAAAGCTACCATATATTAAAGCTTCCCTTCAATAGTCTATAAAGCTTCCTTTCAAAGCTTTTGACTCTGAAATCTTCTTCAATTAAAGCTCTTTAAAGCTTCCCTTCTATATCAATTAAGCTTCCTTTCAAAGCTTCTTAAAGCTTCCACGAAAGCACTTCAAAGCTTCCTTAATGCTCCTTAAAGCTCTTTAAAGCTTTCTTTCAAAGCCTTAACACTTATAAATTCCCAGAATTATTGGGGAACTTGCATACAAAATGCGTAAGTGCTGAAAGTGGTGTATGCCTCTATGACCTTAATATCACCCCCTTGCGATAAGCCTTACTTTTACCATAAATTTATTCGTTTACTCATTTCAAATATAAAAAAATAGCTCAACTGCGTCTTCAGCCAGAACGAATCCTTCCCATTGGACGTAAAGGTGAACTGGAGCGTTGAGACTGGCTTTGCCGATCATCGTGAGATCTACCCTCGTCGGGCGGCAAATATCCGCCAAGAGAGTGGTCTTGTGCTCATTCTGCAAATCCCTAAGAAGGATGTTGACACAACCTGCATGAATACTGTCGGATACATGATGCAGTTCCATAGTCCCAGTGATATTCCTCAAATGGATGAACATGCAGTGATGATTCCAGTTGATCGTTTCGCTCAGATCGCCATTGAGCCACAATTGATAAACACTCCCAGGAATATCAAGAGCTACTCACCTCAGCAGAGGCTGTGCTACTTCAACAGTGAACGCCAACTTCAGCACTTCCGGATCTACAGCGAGAGGAACTGCAAGATGGAGTGCTTGGCCAATTGGACTCTAGCTATGTGTGGATGCGTTAACTTCTATCATCCCAGTAAGATATGGATGCTATCGAGGTAGTTTGTGGTATTTAGAATAGAACTAGAGATTTTCAAGAACTGGTAACTGGACGAAGAAAGCTTAATCTATAAGTTCCGGTTTCCAAAACATGCTTTTAAAGCTCACAATGATTTTCAATTGCAGGAAACAGCAGTATTCCCATTTGTGGACCCGATGCCAAGGATTGCATCCAGGAGACCATCATCCTGATGGATCGGCCTAATCCCGTTGTGAACTTCACGCCTCCCAATTGCGATTGCATGCCCGGCTGTGTTACTCTCTCCTACAAGGCAGATCTCACTCACAATGCCATCAAGTACGACGCTTTGGCCACCGTTGATGAGAGATTCAGTGATCCAAGTACTAAAAAGTTCCACCTACTCGTCATGATCTACTTCAACGAGAACAAGTTCTACGCCATGCAGCGTTCTGAGCTCTTTGGCTGGACGGACTTTATTTCGAGCGTTGGTGGTTTTCTAGGTCTCTTTATGGGAATATCTGTTCTCAGTTTGGTTGAAATCATCTACTTCGGAACGGTTCGCTGGTTTCAGCGTCTACCGGTTGAGAAGCGTCAACCAACTGGCAAAAGTAGTTATCGCTTCACTCAGAATCTCTTCACTGTGAACCCTTACAGTGCTCGATGGTTGGGCGGGAGGGAGAAGTTCTGAGATTGAACATTGCGTGTTCGACACCCTTAATTAGCGTTTTTTTCACTGTTAATTAAAACTGCATGCATTGCTGGCTTTTACCCACCACAATGGCAGTTGCAAAAGAATGAGCCTTGTGAAAGCTTACCGAAACAAACTCCTGATGGAGTACTGTCGGAAGACCTCAGTTCATGGGGTGGTGTACTGGTCGGAACGCGATCGTCCCTACTGGGAGCGGTTTCTCTGGGTGATACTCTTGTTTGTGTCGCTAGTGCTAAGTGGAAGGATGATTTCAAGTTCATGGGACAAGTGGTCAGGGAATGCTCTCGCATTTACCTTGGGCAGTCAAGCTATTCACATCTCACAAATACCCTTTCCGGCCTTCACAATCTGCTCAATGGCACGATTTAAGTCAGCACGCACCAACTACAGTCAAACCCTGACTCAGTATCAAATGACTGGGGAGTATGATTGGGAGTTCTTTGATGACTTGTCACAGATCTGCGAAAATGGCTTCTCGCCTGATTACTTTCCCAAAGTGAAGAACTCGTCCTACATCTACGATAGGTTGAGACATTATCAGCAGGACCCTGAAGTCATGTTTGGCATTTGTAACTTCGAGAGGAGCAATAATTCTTGTCGGAACTACTATCAGGAGGTCTTTACGAAACACGGTAGATGCTATACGTTTAACGGACTTAACAGACAACAGATCTACCGCGAGAGCAGTAACAAGTTCAATGACTCTTCAACCCCAATGAGTAACTGGTCCTTAGCACGTGGGTACTTGAGTTTCAGTGAAACCTACCCCTTGAGGGTGTACCAAGTTATGCCGTACTACGGCTTCACAATCCGGATGAACCTAGAGCCCAATGATGAGGATCTCATTTGCTACGCTACTGGAGTTGGAGCCCTGATTCAGATACACGATCCCTCAGAAGTGCCCTTCATGTCTGAGCGTTACCGAGCCATCCCACTAAAGCAATTCGGCCGGATAGTGATCCATCCCGAGATGACTACCACCGCACCTGAACTCGAGAGTTATAGCCCTAACAAGAGACTCTGCTTCTTCCCTGAGGAGCGTTACCTCCAACATTTTACCGTCTACAACGAGAGGAACTGCCGGATTGAGTGTTTAACCAATCTGACCCTAGAGAAATGTGGCTGTATCTTCTTCCACATGCCACGTGAGTTCCTGAAAAGTCTTAACCAAAGTATCAGTCCAGTAAAATTTACCTTTATTTCAGACAATGAAAGCGTTAAACTTTGCGGGAAGGGATCCCTACCCTGCTATCAGGGAGTTTTAAGGGATGTGGACAACGACATAATGGCGAATGTAGGAATTGAGAATCAAACCTATTGCAATTGCCTTCCGGAATGCACCTCCATCAACTACAAATTTGATCTCATTCAGCACAAAATGTATCTGTGGGAGAAAAACATTTCCCAAGTTAATGAAATTCTCATCCGGATCTACTTTGAGCAGAGCTCCTTTATTCCTATTCAGCGCTCCGAACTCTACGGAATGACTGAGTTTCTGGCAAGCTGTGGGGGGATTCTTGGACTCTTTATGGGCTTTTCGGTGCTTAGTCTAATGGAGCTTTTCTACTTTTTTCCCATTCGATATCTGTGGGATAAGTATGTGACTCATAAGAGTAGGAGAATTGAGAAACCTAAGAGGATTATTGTTTCACCTCGAAGTCATGTAAAAATGTATGTTAAATCGCGATTTTAAAGCACATATTTTCTCCTTTTCGCAAGCAATAAAGAATAAAGAGTCTCAAATTCTGTTAATAAAACTATTGTAGTGTGACAGCACCATAAGGCTCGAAGCCCATATGGTTAAAGAGGCGCACTCAACATCCACCACTTCCATTATTTTGTATGAAAGTTCCTCAATTTTTTTGGTATTTTGGAATTTTGGTATTTTGGAAGTGTTGGAAGACGCTTTATGGAGCTTTGAAAGAAACCTTAAAAGATCTTTCAAGAGCTTTGACGGAAAGTTTTAAATATTTAAAGGGAAGCTTTAAAGAACTTTGAAGATAAGCTTTAAAGAACTTTTAAGGAAAGCTTTAAAGAGCTTTGAAGGGAAGCTTTAAATAAGAGAAGTTTTGAGGAGCTTTAAGAAATTTTTGAAGATCTCTAATGAAAGCTTTGGAAAGCTTTAAAGGGGAGCTTTGAAGGGACACTTTGAAAAGCTTTGAAAGGAAGCTTTCAAGATCTTTAAGGAAGCTTTAGAGAGGAAGCTTTGAAAGGATGCTTAAAAATGTTTTCAATGGAAACTTTGAAGAGCTTTAATGAAAGCTTCTCTTAATAATTTCTAAAAGCTTCTCTGTAAAAGCTTTCCAAAAGTTCAACCAAATATCTCGACGGTTCCAAACTGAACTATGCTAACTATATAGGGATTCCTTAAGAGTTAGCATAGTTCAGTATGGGGCCGTCGATCTGCTGAAAACGTCTCCAGAAGCTTTACATTTTTTTAGAGTTTGACAGGATGTATACAAGAAACTCTAAAGCTTATAAAAATTAATCAAAAATTTATGTAATTTTTTACCAGAGTTTTTAAAGATTTTTTTTTCATTGATTCTACATTTCTACAAAGTTTTGATAGCAATTTTAGAAAACATTGACTAACTGTTTTTTACTCAAAGCGCCCGATTTTTTTTAAAGCTCCAAAATGAATTATTAGGTATCGCTTTGAAATTTCCTATGAACTTCCATTCAAGAGTACACCACTTCTCACCATAATATCTCCCCCTTGAACTATTTGACCGTTTCCTTGACCAATGCTTTGAATTCAAAGTTACGCTGAACCCCTTCAAATGTTTACTTTACAAAATATTTCGGCAGGTTTAGCCAAATGTTTGCCGCTTCGCAGCTTCACAAATAAACTCTGAGCGAGAAATATTTGCGAATGTTCTTCCGGCAATTCAGATGAGCGCGTGGAAAATGCTCAAGAGTGAGAAAAAACCTGATATATCCGCCAAACCTGCTTGTTCAAATGACGGTTGGCACGTAGTCTATTTGAAATGTTGGTGTGAAAGTTCAAGGGAAAGCTCATGACGCGTTGCCTTGTGAGTCCGAGATGTCGCCACTAGCCTTAATGCTGGACCGAAGGCGAACCCTCAGCGTTTGGAGTTTGGAAGGTCGGGAGAGTGAACCATATTGATATGTTTCATATGTTTTGTATTTGACTCCTTTGGGAGTTTTTCAGTAGTTGTTAATTTGCCCAAATATGTACATGCGGCAAACCATGTGCGCAAATTTTCATGTGTCAACATGAGCGACGACGAAGATGAAAGTCAGCCGAATCACGTGGCGGGAATTTGCTTAAGCAAATAGAATTCAATCTTCCATATTTGGCAATTGAGATGGCAAACAGCTATTTTTTGCCTTCTCTCTCTCACTCAGACGAAGAATCCAGAAGAGACGAAGAGACGAAGTGACGAAGAAACTCAGAAGAAATCCAAAGAGGATGAGAAACTCAAGACAACGATGAAGTGAAAGATTTTTTTTCTTTTGAATGTGATTTTTTTTCTTAACTTCATTCATTTTTTGATATATCACAAATCTTACATCCTAGTTAAAGCTCATTGATCTTGCATTGCCAAGGAGGCAAAATGTTTTTAAACTATTAGGCGAAAAATTTAAATTTCATGAGATACATTGAAACATTCTCTTTTAAATGCAAAAATAAAATTGCTGAAAATATTTTTTTCAGAAAAAAAAACAAGTCTTTGTACTCTTTTCAGAAAGTCAAAAATTGAGAGAACGTGATTCTACCTACTAATTAAATATGCTTACGATGAATACAACAAAACAGAGATCGGTGGATCAATCTTTTGGAATTGATACTCTTTGCACTGAGGGATCCGTTGGCGATGGGCGGTGGCTCCTCACCAGGGCCTCCAGACGCCTGCATTGGCCTGCAGAGCCGGTACGACTCTCAGCAGACCCGCCGTGTTGGCCAGGGTCTCCGTGCGGGGCGACGGGGAACGGCAGGAGCGCGAGGAAGCTGGCGTGAGCGGCATGGCGTAGTGAGGTCCTCCTGCTTCGCTGCTGCAAACGGAAGCCGACGGGGATGAGGGTGGGGTGTACGATGGCTGACTCACATGGATGGACAGTGGCTGAATCTTGTCCAGCTCATTGAGACGATGTCCCAGATGAGTCATCAACTTGGTTCCCAGCGTCACATCCACTCCTGGTGTCCCGGCCAGGCAGCGCGATACCTCATTGGCGGCATGCGTGAATCCCGCTCGGAAGCGATCAGAGTCAATCACTGGATTGGCACAGAGTCGCTGTTGCCGTCGGAGTTTATGCAAGTGGCGCACAGTGAGCTCCAGAATGTCCGCCTTCTCCAACTTGGACACATTCTCACCCTCAGACTGCAAGGCGGTCACCATCAACTCCTTCAACTCGTCCAGGCATCGGTTGATCCTGGCACGGCGCTTCCTCTCCAGCATCGGCTTCATCACCTTCCTGTACTGATATGTGCGAGATACAGGCTCCGCCTGAGGTGGCGGTGATGGTCCCTGCTTCACAATCACTGTCTGGAACTCCTCACTGGATGCGAAAGGCATTTCGAACTTCATCCTTATTCTTTTATCTTCTCAAAAAAGTTCCTTTTTTCTTCACAAGAAAAAATTAACACTCACACGGCACCTCGACTGTTTCACTTGAGACTCTTGGCGAAGAGACGACAAAATGAGAAGCGGACAAGAAAGTCGCTTAACGAACCTCTCAGCTCGGGTGTCTGAATGGAAATGCTCTTGCAACACGATGTGATCCCTCCTTTTATAGACATGGCCATGTACCGTGGTTCATGAGAAAATTTCTGTTCCCACGAGTTTGGCCACCTGTGACTGGCGGCTGCAGCTGCCGCTCTTCCTCGACCCTCACCCTTCTCTTCCATCACCCATCCATATCTTCGGCGTACCAACACAACGCCGATTATCGTCGTCTTCCACTGCCACACGTTTTTCTCAATTGCCCGGACGGAGCATCGGGAAAAATAGTGTGAGACAACGATGGTCACACTTTTGACACGGGCACGGATCTCAGGCATTGTTCAGGCACTTTTGACTATATTTTCCCTAACGAGCCACACACGAGATAGAACCGCATTCCAGCGGATATTTCATTTCTTGTGACTCTGCGACTCGTCGCATGATCGCAATTAGTCACGATCTCTCTCCGATCACCCACATGATCAGCTGGGTGGAAAGGTCACATCCACACACCTCGACACGTTCTCAGCAACTCCCCCCGCCTGAAAACCCATAAATGGCCGAGAAATGGACACATTTCACTAATATATAGTCTTGTTTTATGGCATAAACTACCTGGCATTGATGGTTTTAGTGATTAAAAACGGATTAAGAACGATTAAAATTTGAACTAATGATTTTTTTTTTAAGTTTGGAGATAATCAGGGTGTTCTATCCAGGGATGGATAACTTTTTTGATTTTTTAAAATTTTTTTTAAAATTTTTGAAAGTTTGAGGAATTTTAGAGAGAGATTAACTTCAGTAAAACCAAATTTACATTTTCTTTTTCGAAAATATCTAAAATTTTCTAATTCTAAATTTTATTATTTTAGTTTTTTATAGCTCTTTCTAGAACATTTAAGCAAATTTAAAAAAAAAATTGAGAAATTTTGAAAATCAGTTGATTTTTGGAAGCCTCTAAAAATCTGCCTTCATTGTAGTCCGGATTACAAGGTAATCCTTGTAGTCAGGTTTTTGTAAAACAGTATAAATTTTACCCAATTTTTAAACACGTTTCCTTTTGTAAAAAAAAGTTGTGATTGAAGAAAGCGCAAATCCTGCGACCAAACAGTAATTCTCAAAATAAGTGTTCAAAATTTTAGAGAGATCGGTTCATTAGACACTTTTCAATCTTGATTACCATATTTTAGAAAATGGAGTTTTGAGAAAAACACGATAAAAGTTTTATAATATTGTTTTTTTTTGGATACAAATATGGTTCTTTCTTTTACATTTTTACCCCGATCGACATGAAATTTTGAGAAAATATTTCCCAAATACTTTAGAAAATTAATTTTTTGAAATCCCAATAAAATTAATGAATGAATGAGATACAATTTAAAAATATCCGTTAA
>CAKKOB020001472.1:0-19877 GCA_918844115.2 Phlebotomus perniciosus
AAATTATCGTCCTCTAAATTTTGATTTTTAGCTGGATCCACTTTTCTTAGATAAATTTTATATTGAGCGAAAGGAAAATACAGTTAGTTACCTAATTTCTTATTTCCCCACCAAGATTTCGATGACTGCCTTGACTTGCCTGTGGAATCTACGTGAACGGAAAGTGTTTATTGTGAAGCTACAAGGTTATACTTGTATTCCATTCTAACCCGAGTTAGAAGTTTATTAAGTTTTTAGTCTCGGAACGACTATAAGTATCCGATTTCGTAGTGTCACGTTTATTTTTAGGGTTCTAAAAATCCATGTAATCTTGAACTCGTGGAACAATTTACCCTATATACGGTAAAAACGTTTAGCCGTCCCCTCCCCAACAATCAACGACTGCAGTCGCGTAGAATAGCCCAAGCAGTGCACACGCGCGTAGCACTGTTTGTAGAGTGACTAAGGGTGGCCTCAGCAGTCTATGGGAGCAAAAGCGCCCCTCAGTCTTCCGTGAATTTTTCAGTTTTCCAATCAAGTGTTGGAAGTGATTCCAGAAACTTTCAGTTTTTTACTGAAACTCTTATTTCAAGATATATTTTTTTTTAATTTTTTAATAAAATATCTGAAAATATTATCAGTATAATTCCTTCAAATTTGAGAATGTTTATGTTTGGAGGACTTGACTTACCCAATAGTTTACTTTCGTCCTCTAAGTTCTGATTTTAGGCTGAATCCAGTTTTCTTGCATAAATTTTATATTGAGCGAAAGGAGAATACATTAAAAATTCCCTAACTTCTTGGTTCATCCCCAAGATCTCCATGACTGCCTTGAGTTGCCTGCCAAAGGAATCACTGTTACCGGAAGGCATTTAGCGTGTTGCGACTCCGTCGACCAGACAACGAGACACAATATAACGACGCTGCCTGCATGTGCTCTTATCTCAAGCCAAAATGAAGTGAATGAGGCTCCACCCGCCCCGTTTCTTTGTCTGATTCCCATCGAACTTTGGGAGATTTCACTTGCGCTTCTCCCGAGTGCGTGGGAGACCCAACAATAGCGCGAACTCCACTCGCGACAAACGGCTGTGTGTTTGCCGTGAAATTTGCCTATTGAAAAAGGCTTGAAATGCAATTGATGAATTGACGAATGGATTGTCGAACGCGATTGTGTGAATGCGGTGGATGAGTCAAGCGAGTGTGAATCACTTTGCTAATCACTCCCGGAGAGCCGAGTGGCATCTCCACCTCCAGGAGTTGTCGCATTATTTACCGTGTGGACGTCGACCTGTTGAAAAAGTGGATGTGTCGCCTGACGGATGGGGCGAAAAAGGAGAATTAATGAGCAAAACCTGTATGGTGTGGCTGGCTGGTGATATGTTATGTAAATTGGCGAAGAATGTTATTAAAGTTGTATTGATTATATTGGAGCTTGGACAATCGTCAAATTTGACACAGATTCGACGGAGAGGAGAGAAAAAGTGTGTGTAGAGAAATTGGAACGAGAGCTTCAGCAGCTCATATGCTGCCTGAAGGTTACTGTATGCGACTTTTTTGTCTCAATATCGCCTCTTCTCTCGCAGACATGCTAAAATGATGCTCTCAGAAGGAATGGAACTCACCTCGTCATCGTAAAATAAGGGAAGTGACCTCGAAGACTCTCTCGCTTTCCCAGAAGCACTCGCGGATGGGAGGACATGCACGTCGCTCTGCAACTCCTGCAGACCGAGCAGTGGACTCTCCATATTCTCCATGCACACACGAATTCCAATTCAATCCCAAAAAACACTTTCTAAACAGTTTTCTCTAGGATTTCCCAACACATAATAAAAATTACAAATTGAAGTCACACTTCACTATTCACGGCCCCCAAAGGCGACTGATTTTTGCACATTCGCGACCCAATTCACACATTTATCCATCTGCTTGGGATACATGCACACCCACAGGTGATGATTATGATGAAAATTCACGATAAAATGGTAGAAAATTCACAGATTTTGGCAGAAATTGCGAGGAAAAAGTGTAATCGAAATAGGTTGCCTGCCATTATGAAGTGCTGCCCTCTGCACTGTCACTGTGACAATATCTCGCCATCTCATGCAGAAACATCTATTCATCTCGCTCTAACCGTGATTTGACAATTCATTTCATTCGTTTTCACTACTTCCGTTTCGCAGGAATTTTTCCATTTTTCCGGGCTAATCGCTTACCTATCGCAAATTTGGTGACACGAAAAAATATTCTGAGAAATTAGAGAGCGTTTATTGTGTGTGAGAGTTGCAGGAAATTTCGGGAAAAATAGCTGGTTATGCAATAATCGACTCGCGTAGTACCCACTTCGTTTTCATCAGCCATCTTGGTATTTCAATCAAAAGGTTCGACGAACAATTTCCATTGTCTGGTGTAGAGAAACCAGAGATAAATTAATAAAATACAGTCGAAATGGCGTTAAAAAGAATCAACAAGGTACGTGGATGTGATTGTGATATCGTGAGGAGGTATTTTGTGGTCGGGAACAGGGTATTTTGGACCTAAAAGCTGACGCCCCAACTTTGGACACGGACAGTGTGCTTCCATCGATGTGGTGTGTGAAAAAAAGCCAGATATTGCCGTTCTGGATGCTTCCACGGGCAGGAAAATGGTGGAAAAGCCAGCTACGGGGCGTCAGGGACACGGTGCACGGGGTGAGGTGTCCGGATGGGTGGACAGAGCCATGGCATCCTGATCTGAGGGGCGCAGAGTCTGAGCTCTGACTTCCCTTTTTTCTCATCGCTCATTTTTCCTATTGCGCGACGGACGGCGACGAACTCCATTTTTCACACACAACGTTGCTCTATATGCGTATGCCTAAGATAAAATGCCGGAAGCCAGTGCTCAAAATTCATCATTGCAGGTCAAAATGATAGGAATTTGAGGGATTTTCGTGGCTAACCCGTGGCACATACGCCAGATGAGCTAGCGTTGAAAATTGAGCGTCCGGGAGGAGGAGGTGGGCAAGTCCGGCAAGAATTTGCCTTATGAGAAAATGATTATAGGCCAATCTTCCACAATCTACCTGATGGGGGGATACATTGGGCCAACTAATGTGGGAATATTATTGATTACTGTTAAACATGGACGTCTCTTTGCGAGATTGTTAATTCCATGTCACCATATTTGGCTCACGGTCGCGTGGGTCAGGGAGAACCTTGAGCCATTCTTCGTGTACTAATTTTCCTTTTTTTCTCCCTTTCATCTATTTTACAGGAGCTGCAAGACTTGGGCCGAGATCCGCCTGCACAATGCTCAGCAGGACCCGTTGGAGATGATCGTGAGTATCCAAATGCTCCTCTCACATTTGTTCCTCTCTCTCTCGCTCACTCTGGGCTGAATGTCTCGCACATAAAATGTCTGTTTGTCTATGCGATAAGGCACATTCTCTGCGTTTTTCCATGGATAAATTTTCATTTTGGGGACATTTTGCAAACAAAAAGCAGGCAAAAAAATGACTTCCCATCTAATTTGTTCTCACGCTCATTGACAAAATAAAAAAAACGATTGCGCGGAATGTTGCAGAAAAATTGCTCAACATCTCTGCTCGCGGTGTCACTCGAAATTTGCCAAAAGAATTTTTGCAGTTTGAGAAAATGCAAAAAAAACAGCTCACGGTATTGTCCTCGCGTTGTGCCTAATTTATATTTCAAAGTCGCGTCGTGTTGTGTTTCGTCATCATTTTTCAACACCCATAAAGAAGAAAGAGTCCCCATTTGAAGGGAGAGAGAGACTCGCCATCAGATCAATAGAATATTCTACTGTTGCTATACTCGAATTCCTCAATTTCTATCGATTTTTTTCTACTACGTCCTAGGACAAAATAATTAAAGGGCTCGTGGGAGAGTTAAAGAGGTTTTGTTTTGGGATGAGAAAAAAAGTTTAACTCTCAGAAAATCCGGGTTTTTCAAATAGGTATATTTTTATCGACAGTTGAGACTTGTCATGGAAAGTTACTAAATACATTCTTTTTTTGTTATTTTAGTATTGAGGAATTCCACCAAAATTCCCGGTTTCTCAGCACTTATTCTCTCAATTAAGACTTCTCAGTTGAAATTAAATATCCTTGAGGCGGTTAAAAAGCTCTCTTGGATTTTCCAATTTGCTCCAAACTGGATTCATTTGCGACGATCCTATTAGAGAGTCAAAAAACATTTCCTTTGTGTGATTTTTAATGGGGACAAATGAGCGATAAAATATCTCATAAGAGTTATTAGCATTATCGCAATTTTTCACTTACTGTTTCTTAAATTTCTGCTTAACCAATAATTGTGAGAGATTATTAAGTTTATTGTAAAATTTTTCAAATTTGGAGAGCTTTCGCATTTTGGATGGTTTTGTGAAATAGAAAATAATAGGTCAATGCCTTGGATTTGTTTTAAACTTTAAAATAACCTAGATTTATCAGTTCGTTTGGTCTAAATTTCTTTTTGTCTGTTTTGATTAAGAAAGTAGTTAAAATCTTATCATAGGGAATCTAAAAATTAGCATTATTTGCAAATTTTTGAAATTTCAAAGTGCAGAATTGAAAAATCCTTAAAGAATATTCGAAATTTTTCGCAATTTTTGTTCAATTCTTGAAAACAGAAGGGTTTGATGATTCAAGGATTTACCTTAAAGAAGGAAAACGACAAAATCAATGCATGAATCATAAAAATATATAATTATTAAGAAAAATTTGTAGAATCGTACTTTTTTTTAGTGAAGATTTCTCAGAATTTCATTGTAAAATATTTCCCAGATCTCATGACTCAAGAGCTTCTCTTGATAATTGGTCTAAAATGAAATATCTCTTATCGAGTTGAAAATAATCATTTTATTTTTTTTTCTTCTCTCCTAAAACTTGATTACTTTTGAACAATTTATGAATTAATCTAATCACTTTGTAATCTTGATGCTTCACTATATTTGCAATTCAATAATATTATTTGCGCGGAGTGTACAAATTTTGAATTCTGGTGAAATCACACTCTAAGAAATAAATCTAACAGTAGTTTTTGTGTTGGTTCGCGTCATAAATGCTTAAATATCACACAATGCTTATATATCTGTATATATGAATTGTCACAATTTTACAGTTAGTTTTTTTTCGCTTTCTCTGGCCATGTTTCTTGCGCCTCTTTTTTTCACTTCTTATATTCTGGGGCTTTTCATTTACAAACACCGATGATGCAATATGAAATTGAACGTGATGTCTTGAATGGGGAAAATGCTGTGCTCTCGCCACACTCTCTGAGCCTATAGAGCCCTAAAAGTTCTCTTTCACATAATAATAATAAAAATATAGAAAATTGTGTGACGTAGAATGTTGCTCATTACTTGTGTCGGTTGATGGTTGTTGTCTGT
This sequence comes from Phlebotomus perniciosus, assembly GCA_918844115.2. Lineage (NCBI taxonomy): Eukaryota > Metazoa > Arthropoda > Insecta > Diptera > Psychodidae > Phlebotomus > Phlebotomus perniciosus. Next base: position 5,359 of record CAKKOB020001472.1, read on the forward strand.
CCTATATATTTTAGTGAAAGAGCTCCCAATATTCCATATAGAGAGTAGGTACTGCTTTGTAGGGAGAGAGAGAAAAATAGAATATTGGATTTGAAAGTCCGAGAGTGAAAATTGAACAGAAAAAGAAGGTCTTGTTGGCAATTAAAATAGATTTTTAGTGGCTTGGGAAAATCTTTGTACAATTAACTCTCATAAATACGACTTTATAACATGAATTCTTGATTAATATGCATTTTTTTCTTATTTTCTTTCTCATTTCTCCTGCAACGCGGCGCTACAATCATTATGCATCGATATGAAGTTTTTCATTGGCAAGCAACAATTATGGGACCGGTGAGTAATATATCTTGGAAAATTGATAAAGAATCTTTACAATTTTATATCTTTTTTCATCTTTACTAATGGATGTTTTTTCTTCCTTTGCAGCCTGATAGTCCGTATCAAGGAGGTGTGTTTTTTCTAACAATCCACTTTCCAACAGATTATCCGTTCAAACCGCCAAAAGTGGCTTTTACAACACGTATATATCACCCGAATATAAACAGTAACGGATCAATTTGTCTCGATATACTAAGATCTCAGTGGTCACCAGCATTAACTATTTCAAAAGGTAAGCTGAAAGAGAAAAAATTATTGATTTGAAGGGAAAACCCCGAGGATACTTTAACTCTTTACTCTTTAGCTTTTTTGAGAAATAATCTCTCAGTGATTAGAAAAAAGGTCTTTGAAAAAGGGTTTTTATTCCGGTAATCCTTGAGTGCTCTCTTGAACTCCTAGATGAATAAATTATGTTGTGAATTTCATGCGTTGATGGTTGGAAAAGTTAAGCCTGTTTATTTTTTCTATAATTTTAGTCATTGACACGCGCTAAGTTTGTGTGTGTAAATCCTCGAGTTGGTTCATTTTTGAGAGAAAAGAAGATAATGTTCTCAAAAATATATCCCAAAACTATTTTTGCTATATCTCACAAGTTTTTGCTATTCTCGCCTTGCTCTCACTCTCTTTCTCTCTCTGAAAAACTTTCTTGTATCTCTCCTCTCACGTCGTCTTTTGCTCTGATGTTGTACCATTTGGGTGTTTGGCACAATACGCATGCTCCGTTATTCGTGTAAATTGAGGGTTTTTTTTTGTTGTTGTTGCTCTTTTCATCATGTAAAAAAAAAACTTTTTGGTCGACGTAATTCAAGACAGAATGACTGCGTTAAGTGCAACTAATTGGGGAGCGCGTGTTCGAATGTGAAATGATGAGAGCAAGAGATTGAGTTTTGTTGGATGTGTTTTTGCCAAGAGAGAAAGAGAGAGAGAAGGAAAAACTTGAAATGTCTTATTTCAAGGAATATTTTTGCGTCTAAATCTCATGCGAATTGTGTCTTTATTATTCATTTGTTAGCTTTTCTAGAATATTGTCTGTGATTAAATTGTTATATTATTTTTTTGCATTGTGTAACTGCAGAGGAGAAAAAAGGCATTTTGAGTATTCACACATACTAGTAGTTCTTGTTTTGAGATAAGATAAGGGAGAAGAGTGAGAGAATTTATAGAGAATTGTTTTGAGGAAGAAGAAAAAAACGCAATAAAGTTTTTGTCGCAGTATAACTCAATGACTTCCTTATATTCCATTTTCATTAAGAACTTTCCTTTTTTAACATTTTTTTTCTCTTTTTCTCTTGCAGTTTTGTTATCTATTTGCTCTCTGCTCTGTGATCCAAATCCAGATGATCCTCTGGTACCAGAGATTGCCAGAATATACAAAACCGATCGAGAAAGATACAATGAGCTGGCCAGAGAATGGACAAGGAAGTATGCTATGTGATGCGTTCCACGAGAAAAAATGATCCGTCATATAATAATAATTATGAATCATGGAATAATATTATTATTAATGCGACAACACAAAAAAGAACAACAAAAATTGGCATATGAATACGATTATGATGTGAACAGCAGCAAGAATGATAATAATATTGAGGAATCACAGAATTTAATGCAATTTTTTTCTCCGTAGAAATCTTTTTTTGGTGTCCTTTTGAAATAATTAAATAAAAAATAAAGCCAGAAAGAGGAAGATTAAAGAGAACATTTAATCATACAAAAGAAAGAAAGAGATAGAGAAAAACAATAATCCACAAGAGGGGTATTCAGATATAATTGTCCAACTCTTTTCACCTTTTTCTTTAGTTTTTTTTTGTTTTTTTTACACCCGGATGTTCTTTTGTAATATATTTTTTATTCATATTGTAGTAAAACTCTCTTTCCCAAAAAGAAAAACTCATTGCAGAGAAACATGAAGAAGAAAAAATAAAGAAAAAAGTCAAAAACATCCTCACTTAGTTTAATAAATAAAATAATATATAAATAATTAGATGATGAAAAGACGTTATAACGAAGTTTAATTTCAATTTAGGTCTTTCAAAGTGTTTTTTTTTTTTTCATTAGGAAGATTTTTTTTAATTAGTTAATTTATAAAATGAAGACCGGCATTTAAGAGAAAAAAGAAACAACATCCTATATAACAGAAGATTTGAATGGAGTGATTGAGAACACCAACCATACACTAAATGTAATTAAAGAAAAAGAAAATAGTAAAAGTCAAAATTTATATAATTATATTAAAAAAAGAAAAATTTGAAATTTTAGACGTGTGAAAAGCTCCCCCCTCAGTAAAACAAGAGAAAAATTAACGCCTCAACGCTTCTCTTTCGTTAATTAACCTGTATTTTTTGACAAGATGAAGAGAACAAGAAAATTTATGATAGAATTCTTCTTTTTGTATGTTAGGTACCCATAATATTGAGAAAAAAAGATTAGTCCGCCGTAACATGAAATATTTAGTTTTGTATTATTACAATTTGTGAGCAAATTATTGCCAAAGTACCATGTAAAAGCATCGAATTTCGTTAGTAATTGGTTTTTCTCTCACTTTGAGCTATTAATATCCTGAATTTTTTTTTTCTCTCAAAATGTAATTTCGAAATAATGAAAATAGAGAAAAAGAAATTGTAGAATCAATTTTATTAATTTTATCATTATATAGAAAGTGAAGGGATCCCGCTAATTGATTTAATAGTTTAATTAATTCCAGTTTTTTTCTTTCTGTCTCATTTTATATATTGTATTCTTATGCTCTCATTTAGAAAAGATCTTTTTTTTTTAACCAAATTAAACAACAACAAAAAACTCACTTGAGCTTGAAGTAATTACTTTTTGTTCCCTTGAAATATTCCAATTTTCAATCTAATTCCTATATAGCTAAAAGTGACTACATAGTTTTGTTTTCTCCTTTTAATTATGCTAAAACATACAATGTAAAATATAAATTTTAAAATATAATAAAATAAAGAAAAATATAATATGTATTAGTGATTGTGAACACGAGAAAAATTTGTAATTAGACCATCATTGCTCTAAAAGAAAAAAAATACATAAAAAAATCTTATTAATCTTAAAAAAAAACAACTATTTCTACTGAGATTAATGGAAATCACACTTAAAGAAATTTATCGGAAATATGAAGTAAAAAATTATTGAAAAAACAAAATTGAATTCTTTTGATCCTGTAATAAGAGATTGTTTTGTGAAAGTGGATTTTTTTTAATATAACTTATTGATTGGAAACATTTTTAGTGATTTTTTTTTGTAATATGTTTAATTTTTATTTTTATTTCCGCGGTACTTACTACAGAGAAAAGAGGAAAACTGAAGAAATCATAAGTTTATTGACCTAAAAAGAAAATTGACGGAGATGAAAAATCCTTCAGTGTGTATCTATAATGGAAGAAATATAGAAGAAAAGAAAAAAAAGATATCTTTTTCGATTATAAAAAAACAAATTGAAAAAGAGAAACTGGAAAAAGCGTTTTTCATATTCCTATATTTGTTGTTGGACTGCTCTAACTAAATGTGTTGCAATTAAATTAGTAATAATATTATAGAATGAAACAACTATAAGAGAACGGATGAAAAGGAAGGCAAAATAAAAAAAATAATAAAAAAAATGAGAAAAGAATAATTACACAAAAACTGGAAAAGTTCTTTTTGTAGTCGAAATTATTTCAATTACAAACAACACACAAATTGATTGTCTTTCAATTTATTCTACAAGAAAAAATAGAAGATGATGAAAAAATAAAGATCAGAGAAGCAGTAATTTAAATAAGTTTATTTATATAATGAAACAAATGAAATAATACCGTACAGATAACAGAAAAAACTTTAAGAAAAGGTAAATTTACAGAACATGTAGCTTTGATTCTTTTTTTTAAATTGAATACACATCTCTTTGTATACAGATATTAATATTTGCTGAGAATTGGGCCAATTGAGTCGTAGGAAAACCTTTTTTTTCTAAAATAATTATTTATTGTGTTATTGAAAGAAGAAACCGAATAAAATTGCATTAAACTCTCCTTCAATATCTTTTTCTTACGCTCTATAAGGCCCTCAATAGTGCGTAGATTTTATCCTTCAGTAGATTTTTCTAATTTGTTTCATTTGAAAATTTTCACAAACGTGCCAAAAAGCGGTTAAATTAGTAGAAAAGGAATTGCGCGGGGAAATGGTTTACTAATCCTTGAATAAGCTGTTATATAGCGTGATGACTTTATTATGGCTAACGTTTCCGGTTTGAGCTGGAAGAGCGCAAGCGTCTAAGCTTGTCAACAGCTGAGCATCACCGGGAAAACACTTCAAATGCATGTCTTTTAAGTTAAGAGAAAAAATACGTTCCGTCTCTTGAATAGTTTTTTCATTGATAAATTGATAGGAGCGTAAATTTAGGTTTTAGACTGAAAAGAAGGTTATGCGGATTCAATTACGGAGTCTACCTATATTTCTCAATTAATTAGGTTGTTGAACAACAAATAAATCACCTTGTGGCGCATTTTATGATCCAGTAAATGTGTTTTATTGGGTTTATTGTCGGTGTTGAGATTGAGGGGAAAATGTCTTATATCTGCTTTTACTTTCAATATATTCTTTTATTATACCTACTGCAATTTGCAAACCACAAAACCAAAATCCTATCATCATGAGAGTAATTTGCTTTCCTACTCTATTGTGTTTCTCCATATGAGTTTCTATTTGCAATAAGTATAAAAAGGTGATATGAGAAAGTAACGGTTTTTTGCTGCTTACCTTGTGTTTTATTTTATCATAACCCTTATCGCTTTTATGATATAAGTTTTTTTTGTTTAAAATTAATGTTTGATTGCTTTTCTGAAAGAGTTTTTCAAAATTTTTTCAGAGCAGCAGTTATGATGCATTTTTCTGGTTAATTTATTACTTGAAATGTCCATCAAGGGAGAGATATTAGAGTGAGAATGGTGTACAATACTTCAAGCATTTTACATTTTGTATTAAAATTTCTCAATACTTCCGATACTTCGAAGGCTTTGAAGAATTATCAATCCATTAATTTTTTAAGAGCCTATAACAAAATTTTTAAGGGCTTGACGCGATCTTACAAAAGCTTTAAATAAAATGCTGAACATGCTAAAGCTCAAAAAATTTATCCAAAAGCTTACAAGGACAGATTTTTTTCTTAAATTCTCGTGAATTTCTCTAGAAGTTCTAGAACAATATTCTAAAGAAGTTAACATTTTTTTAAATATTAGGATTTTTCAAAGCTTTTTAAAACTTCCTTTCAAAGCTCTTATGGACCTCATTTCCAAGTATTTTAAAGCTTCCCTTCAAAGCTTTTTAAAACTTTCTTTCAGAGCTCTTTAAAGCTTCACTTCCTCAAGTTTTTTAAAGCCTCATTTAAAGCTCTCCAACACTTCTGAAGAGTCGGAATAATTGGGAAACTTTCCTACAAAATGTTAAAGGGATGGAAGTGGTGTACGCCTCTTGAAGCCTAATGTCTCTCCCTTGAATGTTTTTAAACTTTCTTGAAGTTTTTAAAAAGCTCTAACAGTGCAGAGCCACAACTCCTGGACAAATTCTCTAAAACTAATGCTCACATTTTTGTTTTTGGTGTGTATGATTAGAAAATTAGCAAATCAAATTGTCCATAAAAATGCAAAGACAGCAGAAAACTTTAGCCTCTTCAGCAGAAACGTATCAGGAAGGAAAACGTGACGTTAAATTGAAATATAGAACACACTGTGAATATTTAATACATCTAATTCAGAAGTAGCCAGACAGAGTCATTAGTCGTCGTTGTTATGGGTGATTGAACGTTTCCTCAAAGCTCAAATTAATTCTTGTGTGTGCGCTTCCAAAGAAAGCATCTTAAATTTTTGATTATCGCGTCATAACTCGAGTTACTAATACGATACGCTTTAAAAATAATATTAAGATTATTCTTTCATTCTATTCATGTGATGCATCAATTGATACTTTGTGAAACGAGAACAAGTGTCTCTCCAATAGATGTTCATTCATTTCCGTAAACAAAATGTAAATGATATACCTACTGGATAAAACTATATTTATTCTCATTGAGATGTTCATGTTCGTGTGTACAATTTTAAATAATGGTAGTAAAACTGCAGTCACTCACACAATGTTGAATATTTCATGTAAAATCAATATTGAGCATTTGGTGTCCTCGAGAGCTTTCCCAACTTCTTGCACAAAGCTTTGTGTTAGAGAGCAATTGGATTTAGAAAATTACAGCTCATTTTTTGCACTGCTTCTTCTCGTTTGACTCTCATACAAAATCCATTCATATGATGAGTCGCTCGCACTTTGACGAGAGTGAGGAAGATCTTGGTTGTCTCCTAAAATAGCACCTCGCATTTTCCCCATTTTAGAGCCATTCACGTGAATGTTGGCTCAACCAGTGTTAGTGAAGTGGGGGTTTGTGTGCGGATGGAGGCAGCGTACAAGTGGAATACTTTGGTCTATGTACTTGACTTTCAAGTCTCGGTACCAGAAAGTTGTGAACAGTTTCAACACACGCAGTTCAGTGTTTCAAGAAATCGCGAGTCGTTTGGTGCTCGACTCGCACCTCTCTTGCTGTTGCATTAGTGTAAATCACTCTTGCAATAAATAGGAGAGTGACCCTAATTTGCATTAACATCGAAATTAGTGATTCTATTCTATCCCCCTTATTGACTTCCATTAATGAAGTTTGCTAAGCAAAGTGTTATTTAGCGTCTTGCATAAGTTGCTCTCTCTGAGAAGTATTAGTGCAAAATTAAATAAGACAAGAGCTGGTGACTTGGAGGCAGCAGATTCTGGCCGAGACGATGGATGAATTTAATCTCATGAAGGCTCACATTATAGCATCAATAGATGGTCATAGCAGTTGTATTCATCGTCGTGCTTCGAAGGTATTTCAACTTGTTTAAAAAATTACAACCAACCAAATTGTATCTCTAGATTAGACAGATCAATCACTAAGATTAATGTGTGCTAATGGTTTGCTGTAACGCTGTGTGGAGGTAGAAAAAAAATTCTTAAGAGGTGAAAGTGCTCGTCAACAAAAAACTCTGCATTGAAATTTTCTCATTGATTTCCGTGTACAGCAATTACTCATACAGGGACAACGAAATTTTGTGGCCTTAGGGCTTTCTTGAAAGTTTCCCAAATTTTCACAAAATTACGTTGATGGTTCAAGTTCAAAACCATTACGGTAAATAAATAAATTAAAGTAATTGAATGTCTTGTTATGTATATCTAAATTTAATTAATTAACTTTGTCACTGAAAGAAAAACGGGATTAGATCAACTGAAAACTAGGTTGAATTAACGAAAAAAATTGCAAATTATTTTCATAAAGCCAAGCCTTTGTAAAATCGTGACTCCAAATTACAAAATGTTTCGTTAAATTGTTTGATGTTTAGTAAAATTAATCAAAGTTTAATTGTGTTAACCAATTTAAAGAAAATTTAATTTAATTTTACTAACGAATTTGCAATATATTTCCTAAAAATTGGTGAATCCAACAAAATTCTTGGTTATTTTTTGAAATTTCTTTCAATGTAAGAATCAATGGGGTTATATTATAGTAAAAAGGTGTACACTACGTTTAACACTTCTATATTTTGTATGAAAGCTCCCCAAATCTTTCTGTATTGAATAAAGCCTAGCAAAATTGTGAATGTCAAAAAAGAAGCTTCACAGAATTATCGAAAAACGTCCTAAGCAAATTTTCTAAGCCACCAAATCGTTAGGTATACTTATTTAAAAGCTTTTTTAAGCTTTTTTAAACATTTGTAATTCTACGAATTTTTTTAAGTTTTGAATGTTCGTTAAAACTTAATCCATAAATATTGCTGAACTTTTCAAAATTTGTCAAAATCTACCATTTTTTAACTTTGAGAATTTTTTCTTTACTTATTATATTTTTTTTTAAAGTTCTACAAAGATGTTAACTTATTTTAAGAGGCTTTAAGTTTTAATTTAATTTTAAGCTTTTATAAATTCACTCAAAAACTGTTAAAAATTTTCTTACACGTAAAGATTATTTATAAGGTATTTTTTACAATTTTTTTAAAAGCACAAAAAGTCCACAAAGCTCTTGAGAGTATTTTATACTCTCCCACACTTCTATTTTAAGGTACACCGTACACCACTTCTAACAATAATATCTCCCTCTTGGTGAGAATGAATTCCCTTTTCTTACAAATTTTTCCTCAAGATTAAAGTAAATATAACGTCACCTTATACTAAAGTTTCTTTATTTCCCTATAATTATCAAAACTTTCAATTTCATGAAACTTTATAGCTTAACCGACACATCGTATAATTACCTGAACATACAGACAATATCTCGGGCTGTTTCGTTAATCATTATTCTCTGCATGAAGATGATGCTGCAAAAAAGTCCATTCATCTGCTTGTGTCATAAAAGAAGAAAGTGCTCCCTGCAAATTTCACTTATCTAAAGGTCTGTTATGCTGACCTCGCTCATGCCGTGAAATTACCTCGGATATCCGAATGAGAAGTGGAAGAGAAGCTAAAATGAGTTAAACCTGCTTTTACATTGTGTTATTGGGGAATTTTTACTGTCGTCATGAAAATAATATATTTATTTTTAATAATTTCACCTTGATGGTTAAATTTCTTGGGCGCGAAACATCCCTGCTATGGGCGCCAAATGTCCAATTTCTCTATGCGACATTGCTATTGATTTCTCTGCAGCCTCCCTGCATTCAGGATGCAACCTTTCTCCTCCGTCAGATGGAAAGTTTGACGGAAATAACATAATAGTCCAAATGGGGAGAATGGGGGAATGGATGAGACCTGACCAAGGTTGTGAACTATTCAAAAAGTGAGCGAGAGAGAAGAGCGATTTCGGTCGGTCGCCACCAATTTGGATGAATTCCATTCCATTAGGTTCAATTCAATTATGCTGTATTTTGAAGTATATACAGAGAGTGAATTTCCCCACTTTTTCCACTCCAATATGTGTGTGGATACAAACTGGAGAATTTCACATACACATGTGAACCTGAGTATGTTGGTATTCTTTTATGTAATATATCGTAACAATAATTATAAACATAAAGCTGTGCCACCGCCAAGAATATGCGATGTCGAAATTGTCTTCTTATGGAACGGCACCTTGCAGCTTTAATGTTGACCAGTTGGTTTTGATTTTTCAGTTGGACGCGGGAACTCGTGCCAATAGGATTAAAAATATTATCGCCAATTCGCTTTCAATGTGTCTCATTGGAAATGAATTGAGGGATTTATGGAGTTAGCAAGTGCAATGAAAGTGTAAAAGTCGTTACGCTTTTTATTTCCCCCTTCAAACAACGACATCACTTCGGAGCAGTGTTGAAGAATCTTTGTGCAAAGTGTTCAATAGAAATTTAAAAAATATTAAAAAAAAATAGTTTTATAGAAAAGTTAGATTTACTAAAATGTCTAAGACTATCACACACCTCGTTCAAGACCTGAAGAATGTACGTATAACGAGTTTCTCTCTTCGGATAGTAACATAATTGATGTAAAGTTCGTGGTGACTTTATAAATAAAATTGGCGCGATTTTAAAGTGGACAGTTTTGTGATAATAATGCCAATATTGTCTCCTTGTACACTTCTAATACAACAATAAATGTTGATTCTCGTCATTACGTATCCTATGAAATGCACATAAAATTATGAACACGAAAGCGGCACAAAAATTAAATTGAAAAAATACTTTTAAGAGACCTACAGTACTTTCGAATAAGTAGTGGCAACCTCAAAAGGTGGTTACATAAAAATTGAGGTGGTCGGAGACTGTATTACAATCTTTCATGAAATTTTCGGTCAATCATTATGTCATATGTGAGGAAAAAAAAGAGAGGCTTATCTAATAAGTGGTACAACGGCCACGAATCAACACTGAGTGCAACTTAGTAGCCAGTTTGCCGTCCCCAACAGCATCACACGCACCGTGATGCGTCTTATGCAACTCTCCCAGATGGACTTAGTGATTTGCATAGGCAGAGTTTTAGTTCCAAAATCACGAAAAACTGGGTCGATAAGTCTTGGCCAAGAGTATTGCAGTCACTCTGTTTGGCGATTGCAAACCTATCTCACAACTCTTCCTTGGTCAGTTAAACCAGCTTTTTTGTAATTTTGATGGTTTTGTTGATTCAGTGGCGTATTTTTTTGCATTAGGAATAGGTTAAGGTCTTCCCCTTCCGGGGTTTAAATGTATATTTTTAAAGAGGTAAATCTTTCAAGAAAACATCTTCAATGCATGCAAATCGATTAATTATGATTACCTCAAATTTATAATCATTATCTTCTTTCAATTTTAAACACGAATCTTTGAAAATGTACATATAGGGTGGATTCACCACTAATGGACACTTTAAGAATTCAATTACTCATAACTTTTCAATTTTTTTAATCGAATCCCAATGAAATCATCGACATTCGTTGGTTTGACTTAGTATCTTTCTGTATATTAAAATTTCCACGAATCAATAGCCAACCCACTTAAAAATTGTACTTTCTCTGACAATGCGAGATTCACCACTTATGGACATTTGTCCCAAAATTAGTCACAGAAGCATTTTTAAACCACAATTTGCCAGAAAATTGCTCAAAAACTTGTCGGAAAAGTTCATTGTGTAAAGCTCGATGAATGAAATTGTGAAAATATTGAGCGAGATTTGTCAAAAAATGGAATGGCCTATAAGTGGGTACGAATATTATGCCAATTCTCCACTTATGGACACCTCTATATAAATCGCATATATATTAAACAAAGGGCACTTTCGGCTTCATTAGGTGTTAGCAGACAGAATAGTAATGCTTTTAAACTTATTTGAAGCTATTATAATGGGAAATTTGCCATTGAATTATAGGTGTCCATGAGTAGGACACTGTCCATTAGTGGTTCCTTTACCCTAGTAGCATTATATGTATGAGAAAATGCTACTTGCAAGTATTCAGAGGATTTGTTATTTAAGAAAAATCGTCTCCAACAGATAATACAATGAAAAGTAGATTCGGACAGTATCGATTTGAGTGATCTTTATCGAATTATAATTTCTTTTTAAAATACTGGATACAACTAGATTTGGTTTCTTGACCTTATCAAGCACAGAAACTTGTTCCGAAATTTTTCTTAAGATTTACAAATTTTAAAAGCTACTAAATCTCTATCAGTTAAGCATGTGAACATCGCAATAGCGCATCTTATTGTTGGTCGCACAAAATCAATTTAATCTGGCTTCATTATCACAACAGTTGAAAATAAAAGCAGAGACATATTATGAATTAGGCTATTATTTGTGTGTTGTGATGAGGAAATAGGGAAATAAAACAGTCAACTAACCACTTGGTTTTAACATTTTTATACCACCAAATACATAACATTCGACAATTGTTTGGGTAAATTCAATTTCCTGTCTGCATAAGCTATCACTGAAGGTCTACATGGGCGCATTGCACTTGAAATTGAAAGGGTCGTTCAATGTAGATTGTCATTTAATAACTTAATTGAGTATACAAATCACATTATACACTGTATACTTCTCCTTTCTCCAGAACAATGTGTCCTCCATCGAACCGGCGGTTCTTATGGAAAATGGAACAACAAAGGTGATGACAAACACCAGCATTGAGGAAAAACCACAGATAAAGGCTGAAAATATCAACGCAGATTGCAGTGAACACCAAATATGCGTGAAGGAGTACAAAAAGTTGCGGAAACTCTTATGCTATGACGATGTAAATTTTTCTTCTTATTTTTTTTATGTGATTTCATGGACAAGAGATGGTCAGTGACTCTATTGAATAATTTTATCTGTTTTCTCTCAATGGGATTTTCCCACACGTGGATCAGGCGCCAAAATACCTGCAATTCAACTCCTACATTCGCAACGGCTACAGAAATCTACTTCCAACTAAATTGTGCCTTGAAAGTATTTTCTGGTGGACCAATGAAACGGTAAATCCAAAATTTTTACACATGGGTTTTCCCTCTAATCTTCTTCTTTCTCTTCTCCGATAGATCAACATTTGGAGCCACATTTTCGGATGGTTCCTGTTCTTGGGACTCAGCTTCGTAGACATCACGTTCCTCAACATTCACGCCACCATGCAAGACAAGGTTGTGGTCTGCGCCCTTCTCATTTGCTTCCAGATGTGCATGATCCTGTCGTCCGTGTACCATACCTTCTCCTGTCGATCAGAGAAAGACTACGATTGCTTCCTGGCTTATGATCTATTCGGCATTGCACTGTCACTCTTCGCTATCTACATAAGTGGCATTTATTATGCTTTCTGGTGCCATGATGTGAGTATACAACATGATCTTATCCGGAAGAGAAACCCTTTTACTTTCACTTAAACGATTCTTAATCAGTTTGTTTGAGTAATTATCCCGGATGTGAGAGATATGAGATTTTTGAAGGCAATCGTGTTAATTTAAACTTCTTCTTTGAATATTTTGAAAAAGAAGAATTGGATAAACCTTTAAGGTTGTTCCCAGAGTCTTTTCCAACAATTAATAAAATAAAAATTATGTTAGTTCTGATGTAAAAAACATTTTTTAGCTTTTTCTGTGAGTTTATTTTTATTTTTAACTCTTCCGCATTCAGTTCTCTTTATATTGGATTTAGGAAGTTGCAAAGATTTTCAAGAAGGACTAAAGAAATTGCCTAATCATCCAAAGCTTTACAATTTCTAAAGCTCCAGGATTTACAACATTTTCCAATGATCATGTACAAGTTTTACGTTTTTTTTAAGGTTTAAACTTTATGAAGCTCCTTTAAGCATAAGAATTTATCAAGTTTGTAAAGCTTCGAAAAGCTTTGTTCTCAAAGCTTATGTGATCTTTAAAAATATCTAAAGTTTTCTAAACACTTTAAAAATTGTAAAAGCATTTTCGCTTTTACTTTCAAATACTCTCACTCTTCCACTCAAAACTACATTGTATGTACTTTATGACAATAATATCTCCCCCTCTTGATTGGATCTCTTATGCGACAGTGAAGGGCTGATTGAGTTCAACAAAAGAGAGTAAAAGCTTAAGGAAGTAATATTAGGTAACATAATATTTGCGAAATTTGTTTATTTTATGTCAGTATGTATTTGTTGATAATTCACTATTGATTTTGGATTTTAATTTATGAATAAAATGTTGCGCTTCATTCAAATTTCAAGGACTGATAGTGATTTTAGCGGTTTTGTAGGAAATGTGAATCTGAAATATTATTTGATCAGTAAGTGATTAGGAAATCATCATTTCCTAATTAATTAGGCGTGAATAAAAAAATCATCAGTTTTTAAATGGCAATTTTGAAAAAAAAACTCTCCTCAAAACTCAAAAAAATAAAAATTTATACTTAACATTTTTACCAAAGCTAGGAAACCATATTTTTTCGCTTTAAAGATTGAGCAATTGATTTCAGAAGAAATTGTAACGAATTTTTATTTTCTTTTATTGCAGAATTTAAGAAATTTCTACATTTTTACCGTTGGAGCAATATTCGTTGCGGCTTTAATACTGCAAATACCCAAACTGAAAGTGCACTCAAATGTGAAGATGTTGATGTTCGTCGCCTGGGCGGCCTACGGTGTGATTCCAACGATCCACTGGACCATTGAGATGGGTGGATTTGAGAATACCATGGTTCGAGTAAGTCCCTACTCTTTCTTTTTCACCTGCATGGGAAAATGGGCCAATAAATTGAGGTCTAGGGAGCTGAAGGTCAAAGGCAACATTCAACATTAAATAGGAGTTACATGAGCATTTGGATGGGTGAACAATAGTGATGGATTTGTGCCAAAAGTGCATATCAAATGGGTTAAGTTTTCACATATTGCGAAGCGTCACAACAGTGGCGCACGCCTCACGCAAGACAATTTTGCAATCGTCGACACACTGTGTGAATTGTGGCTTGCATAATAACTTTCACGTGTGAATGTTAAGCATTTCGTGAAATATAAAGTAGTGTTTATGTTTTTCTGATGAAAATTCACCTGGTCAATTGAATTCAATTATGTAAAAAGATTATCGTGTGACATTCAAAAAGTCTGTCCAAGCGAATTGGGCCGAGAGATTATCAAATAGTTGAACTTGCCAATACTTTTCCAATAGTAGCTTCACCTACTTTACTTTTCC
>CAKKOB020001473.1:0-21986 GCA_918844115.2 Phlebotomus perniciosus
GTCAAATCAAATGTTTTATTATTATTTATTGTTGGTGGCTAAAATTGCACTCCATCGAACAACTTTTCCCACCGAACACACATCCGTGTATGCATTTGATTGAGCTTGATGGAAAATAATTCAGAGAACACCCTCCTGATACGAAGGGGCGCGCGAGCATGGAAAAAAAGAAACTGAGAGGGTGGAAAAAAATAACAGGTGAATTTATTTACTGTATACTACATTTTTCCCCCTGTCTTTTTCCAGCCTTTCGTCATGCTTTCCCTTCCCCCCACCCCCAACTTCGTAGAAATACTTTTTGATATTATGATTTTATTCTGAATGTGTAACATCGAAAATTTCATCCTCGCGTAGTAACTTTCGATCAAACTGTCCAACAATTTGAGGGGTGTGTGTGCACGCTTTTCCACCCCTCGAGCCACCTCCCCCGCCCCCTCTTGTGCCAAATGTCAAGGGAGAGATGAGAGTCAGAATAAAATTGAATATCAATTCAGAGACATTTTCATTTTATACACGTGGAAAAATACAAATTTTTCACGTGGTTTCACCACATCGTCTTTTTTTTCATTGGGGGTTTCCTTATTTTACCATCCGTTATGCAGAGAATGTTTAACAGGGAAGGTTGTTATGATAAATTTTCTAGTCTTTTTTTTACATAGGTATTCGTTTAATGAGGAAAATGCAAGGGAGAGTTATTATGGCCAGAAGAAGAGTCCTCTACAATTTTGCGAATTTGGAAGTGGAAGTGCATTCAATAAGCTTTCAGAAGATATTTACTAGTTTTTCGAAATTTCTTTTAAAAAGTTTTTGAGTCAATTTGTAATCTTATAGAATTCCTTTAGAACTTCTTGGACTTTTTGGAGCTTTTCCAGAAAAACAATAAAATTAAAGCTTCTTTTAGGAATCCCTAAAGCTCCTTTAAACTTCTTTTAATACTCCTTTAAACTTCTTTTAAAGCTCTTTTAAACTTTTTTAAAGCTCCTTTAAGCTTTTTTAAAAGCTTCTTTAAGCTTCTCTTAAAGCTTCTTTAAGCTCTCTTAAAGCATCTTTAAGCTTCCCTTTAAGCTCCTTTAAGCTTCCCATAAAACTCTATTAAGCTTCCCTAAAAGCTCATTTTGGCTTCCCTAAAAGTTCCTTTAAATTAAAGATCCTTTAAGCTTCTCTTAAAGCTTCTCTTAAAGCTCCTTCAAGCTTCCTTTAAAGCTCCTTTCAGTTTCCCTTTAAAATCCTTTAGGCGTCCCTTAAAGCTCCTTTTAGTTTCCCTAAAAGTTCCTTTAAGCTTCTCATGGAGCTCCTTTAAGCTTCCCTTAAAGCTCTTTTAAGCCTACTTTCACAGGTCTTTTAAATATCCCTTCAAAACTGTCCGACACTTCCAAAGTGTCGAAATTATTTGGGATTTTGTTTTACAAAATATAGGTAAGTTGCTGGATTGTTACGCCTTTGTTAACTTAATGTCTCTACCTTGGAAAAATGCTTCCACTCATTAAAATAAATTCACTGGCGAGGAAACCAAGCTGAATAAAAAAAACAAACGCCAAGATAAAAATTCAAGCTTTTAGAATTCCATAAAATTTCTTAAATATTTTAAAATTTAAAACGATAAAATTAGTACTTTCCTGAAAAAAGTTGTGAATAAATATGAAGACCAAATATTTTCCAATGCAAATAGCAATAAAAAGAGTTTAAGCCTGTCGGTTTCACCGACATTTTCAAAATATTTTTTTCAGTGATAAAAAAGGTCAAGTGAATAAATCCGACGTGATTAAATCGCTGTGACACATGCATTGAATTGACAGGTATATTTGCGACTCTTCTCACCTCATCTTTAATCTCATGTCATTGGTATCTTTTGCGGAAGAAGTCGCCTGATTAACGGGATAGCTTATGCAAAATGGCACAGAAAATTGACATGAGAAACACTGCGGAGAAAAAAAAACATGCATATATTTTCATAATCGAATGGAAATTATTTTCCTCGACTCTCTCTTGTCGCTCAAATTTAAATATGGAGGGAAGTGTTTTGGCATTTTCCCTTTCGCGCGCGGGTAACCTTTTCCTCAAACTCTTCCGCTCCTCGGAATATTTTTTTCCTCCAAGGGGAACCTCCTAAAAAACTATTTTCCTCTGGGTGAATCGCGCGAGAATTCCTTTAATGCTATTCACATAGCATTCACCATTTACAGTACAAATATGTATACGCGCGTTCTTTAAACATCCAAAAGCGAGTCGGAGAGAATCCAAAGGGGAGAAAAAGGCAAAAGAGTACTGAACGGTGTTCATATAGAAAAATTCTCAATGTTTGCCGATGGGAGGGAAAGGACGAGACACACATCGCTGCAAACACTGTGCAAAGAGTATAAAATATGCTATAGAAAAAGCTCTCATGCACTGCCATATCAATTCTTATCTTCCCCCCATATAGGCGTCTTTCACCGGACAGGCTTAAGGTACGATGCTCGATATCTGGTCACGCTCGCGACATCAAATTCATGCAGCAATTTGATGCATTTAGCTCCACTTTAATTGGCCATTTCACTGACGATTGACAAATGAAACACTTCTTGGTGGACAATTTTATGTCTCTCTTGCGCTACTAAGAGATTGTATCGAGTGTCTTAATAGTCGCAGAAAAATGCCAATAAACTACCTTCTCTTGGGCTGTTAGGATATTAATTGAGTCTCTGGAATTTCAATGTTAGTTTTTTGGAGATAGAATTGAGACAAATCAATTAAAATTTGTTCCTTAACGAGATGGAACACGATAAAGGTTAAGGTAGATACTTGGGTAGATAAATGGGCGAAAACACCAAGTAAGAGCTCCGACAGACCTGTGGTTTGCTAGTGAGATTACCAGCTAAAAAGGCTTAGATTTGAGCCATTACTCAGCCGTGCTTAGCGCATACCATTTTGGCGCGAATTTGCAGCTTTTATTTCATAACCTAAAAATATTTTGGTGTCTAAGCCGTCTAAGCAAAGTCTTCTATTAAGCACGGGTCTGTTTCAGTCCCAAGATTATATCCAGCGGAATGTTTCCAATTGAATGCACAGCTTGAGCCGAAACATTTTTAAACTGCTGAAATGTTTAAGGACAATTTTTACAGAGCTAAAACGTTTTATAACTTCCGAAAAGTTATTTTTTAGTAGATTTACTGTAGTTTAAGATCCCAAAAAAGTTTATTGATTAAATTAAAAGCTGAGCAATTGTTTTTTCAATATGGTTGGTTTATATTTTTTTCTTTCTTCACCGATTGTGAAGGTTAACCGTTTCTCTGTCAAATAGAACGCAACTAAAGCTAGATCCACATTATCAAAAATAGCCATTAAAATACCTTTAACAAATCGTTGAAGGTATTATTAACGTACGTTATTATTTTCAAAATATTTTATGCTGATAGTGTGGATCAAGCTTAAGGCTTAAAACATAAGGCCTAAAATAACTTAAGACTTGAGACATAAGACTAGCTTAAAGCTTTTTAGATTATCTTAAGCTATCATTTTAAAGAATGTAACTGAAACTTTAAGACACGCTGAAAGCTTAAGACTAGCTTAAGACTACCTTAAAGTTGAAGAATGTCATAAGACTAGCTTAAAGCTTCAGGCTTATCCTTAACTTATAGCTGATAGCTGGTCTAACGCTTAAAGTTAGGGGCTAGATTATTCTAAAAAGTTTGACCTACCTTAAATCTCATCGTATGTATTTGATGATCCAAAAACGCCTTGTGATCATTCAAGTGTTAAAATGTCGTTCGTCCCATACGTCCCATACTTGCCTCTTTCACCCTATATAAGACTGAGAATATTCTCCGTGGTGTATTTTGTCTGTCTTTTATTTAGTGTCGGATGTGTGCTGTATTTGGTCTCTAAGCGGATATGTGTGTAAACTCACCAAGTATATGACAACGCGTAGCTGAAGCCGCCACATTGTGTATATTTTAAGCATTTAAGTTAGGCATTTTGGGCGAGACCATACGCTTGAAAATATGCAAGTCGACTTGTTTTGGACAGCCCAGAGTCAATAGTTAGAGCATTTGTGAATTCCTGGCAAATATTATTCTACAGCTCAAATGGTTTCACATGGGGAAAGACCATTCACCGTGCATTTCTTCACAAATCGCCCCTTCAATTTTTTTCCTTATTTTCCTTCATGCTTTGAAGATGAAGAAAAAACACTCTTATCGCCATCTAACATAAATCATTTTAAGGTGTTAATAATTTAAGATATTTTCTCCCTGCTCGAGCAAGAGAGAGAGCCCAGAACACCCTGAGAATATGTGAATAAGATGTGAATGTGATAAAAGAAGTCGGGAGGAGGATCATCGATCGCGCTGCCGAGCCGAAGAGAAAAGTGTGAAGAGGTCAAAAGTTATCATAATAATGGTGTGAAGAATGTCTCGAAGTGAGGAAAAAAAGAACATCACGATGTCCAGTAGCCGGTTCTTGTAGGACGTGCCACTTGGCTACCATCATGTCTTTTCGCCTCACTCTTCCCACCCATCGCGCGCCCAGAATGCACAGATGATGCGTGTTTTCCAACTGCAATATATTGTGCAAGTGTATTAAATTAATACAGTGTATTTTGCATGAATGCATATTATTTTCCTCTTACCTCACCTTCCAAGTACCTAGAGTTGAAGAAAAAATTGAGAAAAGTCGCCTAGATTGGAAAAGAAGATATTATTGAATTGAAAGAAAAACTTTTCACATCCTTTTCAAAATCTTAAGGACACTAGTAAAAATGAAAGGATGTTTTTCAGAATTTTTATATCAATTTTATTGTTTTTTCTAAATTTTTTAAAATATCAATGAATTTGAGATTGAAACCCTTACTGTTTGCCTTATACTTCAGTTAAGATGTTTTCGGAATTGGTAAAAATATGTTTTCAATCCTTTTTTCAGGATGGGTCATAATTCATCTAATTAAAAGTATGAAAAACATACCTCAAAATCATCGAAAACCAGTAAAGATATAGGTATAATAATAAGAAGTAGAACAACTAAGTCAGTAAAATTCCATAAGCAAATATTTTAATCTTCATCTAAACTGCCACAACAACTCTGATTCCAACGCACATTAAAGACTATCTCCCGGGTCCACGAGATATCTTACATTATGCAAAAAGGTGAAAAAAGAGCCTCTTCAATAAGAAATATCGGGTGAAGATACGAGAATAATTGTTCTAATTTTCATTCCGATGCAGAGAGGCCGGATCGCTAAACTCCCAGATAAGTGTTCAGCTTCTACATTTTCGCACCTCGTTGCAGGGGGTACTCGACCGGTCAGAAAAATTAGATCAGCCGAATCAACAGCTACCCTCACGTTTTTTTCGCCTCGAAATGCCAGAAATATTGCCGAAAATTTGTGGAATTTGCCAGCAAAATAAAAAAATGCACCTCCACCATATCCAATAGAATGGCCGTGTAACGTAATGATTCTGATATTAAAGTTGATCTAACACGATGTGAAAACTGCGTCAATTTTATTTTCACGTTTGCGGATCAGGTGGGTAAAAAGTGTTGGACGAACGAAAAAAAAGAGCAGCATCAAGTCCATTTTGATGAAACTTTTTGCTCAGAATGCTTTAAAGTTAGCTTTTTTCCACGGATGGCGTATCACCCGTGAAGAGACGTTATAGTTGGGTGTCGCGGGAGTTGAAAGTAGGTAAATTTTGGGGAAGAAGTAAACGTGAGATGGAGGAAAATGATGAAAACTTGGGCTCCTCCTGGATCCTGAAATCCGGCCCCAAAACGGTAATATCCCGAAAAGACGTTGTTCAGCTTTAACATGGGGGAACTGCATGAAACCGGGGCCGCCTCGTATACCATTCTATAGCATTGTAAATACATCCAATCCATTCTTTCTGGTATATCCACACCATTCACCGTCCGATCTGCATCTCTTCAACATTACTCGATTCAGTGTACACTGTCGACCCCATGAAAAATCATTTTTCCCCGTACAGTCTATCGCATTGCTCGTGAATACGATACTTTATGGGTGAGACTGTATTCCCGTTCCAAATGCCCAGAAAGTGTTGTATTTCCTCCTACAGACGCGTCAATTTGACATTTCTCGCTTTATACTGGGGCGCTCCACGAGAAAGTACAGCATTTCCCGCCAATTTGCCGCCATGCTGAGGTAAATGTGAAACTTTATTGGTACTGTCGCCCCAGAAAGTATCGCATTTACCACGCCATCTATCGCCACAGTGACATAATACGAAATACTATGGGTACAACTCACCCATAAAGTATGGCGTAGTGCGCTGGATGGGTCCCAGTTGGGTTAAATCCAACACTTTCTGGGGTAGCCAGCTAAAATTTCTAAAGCAACTTGTCATGTGAGAGTGTGTTGGTGTGTTTTCAATTCCATGTACAGGGTGGCTTTTTTCCCCAGACTCGGGAACGACATCTCTGTGTCTGTGTGGAGTCAATGATGGCTCTCTGGGTGTGATATAGCCATATCTAGATATAGTATGGCAGAGCGAGAGAGAGCGAGAGTGGAGTTTTGCTTCGACGACGCTTTTGGCTTCTCCGCGCCGAGGGAATGAGAGAAGAATCGACGACGGAGCCAGATTCTCTTCTTCGTCATATATAATTCCCTAGCTAGATATATCAACACATATATATATTTTAATCTATACGCCACACATCTACGCCATGCATGGCTGGTATTAAGAATTTTTTCCAGCAACTCCAACTCGTCGCCTGTATTGGTTTCAAAACTCCATAGGCGAGTTTTGTGCTGGAAACCCTGTCATACTTTTTTTTCTTCTTCTTCCTCTGCCTTCCCCTCGAACCCACCTTCAAACACACACTCTTGAGCTTTTTTCTTGACTCTTGGGTGAATGAAGAAAAAAAAAAGATGTGCAGGTGGCTGTCGCTTTATTCAACTTTCTTGGGGGATTGGGGCGAAGTGAAGAGGTGGAAGAAAAAAACCTTACTGGTCTCTACAATCTTTCATCTGTCCTTCTTTCTCTCCCCATTTGTCATGCTGAAATTTCTTTTGTGCTGATGATCGAAATGATCAGGATAATGCATTGACTACAGCAGGTAGCCCACTCGTCCCTTTTACGAGGTGGACGGAATCGCAAAGCAACGTATTTTAGCAAAATTGTTTATTCTAGGTAACATTTTTCAGAAACCATTAATTTTTTTTTCTAGTGCATCGAGGTTAGGTTTTCGGGTTTTTCGAATTGAAACTGAAAACGTTGGTCTTTAAAACTAGGTTTTTAAATCGTAATGCGGCTAAACACAATTTGTTGGTGGTTTTATCTCAGTATTATGTAATACTTCACAAAAACTGGAATTTTATTTTATAATATCTAAAACTTGTATTATTTTCTACAAGATTTTTTTCCGATTTAGTTGTTTCATTTGCATTTTTCGTTAGAAATCATTAAATTATTGATCAAATCACCTTTAAGAATTTATTTTTACTTTATTTTTGTGGCAACAAACTTTTTTCTTAATTTTATTGATTCACTTTTAAGGCTTCTTCCTCACTTCACATGAAAAACTCTTTGGAGATTAACCTCTTAAATTACTCTCCTGGTGAGGGAAAGTATCGCAAACACAAGATTACTCCCAAAGCCAATGATCCCCTTTCCCACAAAAGTCTTCGTGTCTCAAGAAATTGCCATCCTTTCGCATGAAGATCCGAAGTTGTGAGAAGAATTCAGTGAAAATAATGCGACATTCTCCCTGAAAATCGTCATCAATCTAATATTATCACCACTCTGTAGTGTTTGTCGCCCTATTTCAATATTAATTATGAATATTGTGAAATTCACAGGCACAGCATGAGAATCTATGAGAGATGGTGTGTCTCAAGAAAATCAACGTGGGTGGTGAACTCTCCCACAAGGAGTCCTCTCTCTCCTGGGTGTCATGTGTGTTGGAAAGTATATATTTTATATAATGTATTTCCATCACATGAAATGTCATTACCGATTTCTGTACATCCTCTCCTCTCATACACTCTCGTTCGTCTAAATAACAAACCACCCCCATCGACCCCCCAAGTCAACCCCAGATATGGGTGAGCGCCAGGGTGGCCTAAAGTTTCTCTACTAGGGAATAGGGAATTTTGTATGTGAGAAATGCAGAGAAGAAAAGCACCATAGTTTGCCTTTTTCTCCCCGAGGGGCGACGAGAGAGAATGATGAAAACTTTTTGGGCGGATTAAAGATATACTGCATAGAGTAAAAAAAATCCTCCTTTGACGCTGTTTCACTCTCCCAGGAAAAAAATAATCATTAAAATTCCCCTTCAGTCTCCCCCCTCACCTAGCCTTACATCATCTCTCCTCTGAAATATGACATGAAAACAAGGGAGGAGATGTATGAAAGGGTCACAAGAATTTCCTAATGTCTAGAGAGAACGAATGAAGAGTTGTGAGGCATATAGATTAGAAGAGAGTTTTCAAAAGAAAGAACAAGAAATGCTGCTTATCTTTATTGGATACTCGTGAGTTTACACCCGGCGTCTCCACTGTATTGGTTAGTTGGAGGATTCTTCATACAAAAGCGTACCAGGCGCCCCCATTATGTGGATCCACTTACTCTTTGTTGGACTTCTCGAATGTGAACTCTGGGAAGCTCAAAATGAGTCCCATCTCGATTTATAATAATTGCCCAATTGCTCCCATGCCTCTTATACTTCTAACACTTGTGTTGCGCACACGAAGTATATGCTTAGGTGGAAAGCACTTCCACCATGCACATTTTCTCCCACAACTTAAAATATCAATGATGCTTCAGCCGTAACAATACCTATATACATATGTTTTTAGCTATAAAAATTCTTAATCTGCATTAAGTTTATCTATAAAATTTCCACCCCGTGCCACTGATCAACTCTACTCGGGGACAATATCAATGGGAGGGAATTTAATAAGGTGACTGTCTCCTATTTGTCATCGCCTTTGGACACAATTTCCCGTCCAAGCACACCATCGAACAAGTGAGTCTCTGAAAACATAGAGAGGGACTCTGATATTGTTCTCATCCTCAGATGTGCATCCCTTTTGACCGGCCCAAAAACCTTGGGTGTGCGAAGAAGTATTGAGATTAATGAAAGCAAAACTTACAGCGAATTGATTAGAAATCCTGGTGAAAAGATGAAGGAAAATTCTGCGAAATTACTCAAGCATTCTTCCTCGAAGCGGAGCGCAAGAGTCACGGGATAAAGAACCCAAGGGAGATGCTATGAAAAAGAGTACACGAAAGGAAGACGAGATGAAGTAAGAAAAAAATGAGAGAAAAAAATCACATCCTGTTCTTTTCTTTCCATCGAAAGAAAGCACAATAGTTCGCCTCGGTCGTTTTTCCTCATCGCATTCAATACACTTTTCACGTGATTCCTTTTCTCTTCCAACCAATACTTCTCTCTCACCACCTCACGTTTCTTCCTTGATTATTTCTACTGTATGTGTCGTATCGAATTCTCTCTCGACGTTCAATAACTTCTTTAAAAAAAAAAATGTCGTTGAGGCACAGACAAAAAGTGCTCCTCAAGCAAGTCATAATGAAATTGACAGAAAATTTTAAAATTTGTCTCTCTTGGCAAAATTCCTTTTCACTCCCATGACATTCAAGTGAATGGCCAGAGAGATTTAAATTCATGTGACACACGAGATAGAGGAAAAAACAACCCTCGCTTTTGTCCATCGGAGGAATTCAAGAGAGTGCCACTGGAGTGACTCAAAAGCTGAATAATGTACAAAAGAGACCCAGAAACTAGTGCACATATAGTGTCAGAATGCTCTTGGATCTCCTTCTCAGGTGAGAGGGATTTCCTACCTCACTCCCTGCTCACCCGCCTGGCCATTTGCCGGTAACCCCCTCACACTCATTTTTTTCCTTCAGAGATCTAAGGGTTGAAGTCTGGTGCGAATGTGAAATAAAATAAATTACAGAGGTGTGCAATTCCACAGAGATGAAAATCCTTGCAGCATTTTTAGGGGTGCACGAAACCTCGATGGGACAATATATCATCTCATGAGGGTTGATTGTTTCTTTGAAACTGGATAAATGTGAAATAAGCTAAATGTACTGATGAAATTTTCAATTATAACTTTTAGAAAAAATCTCGTAATGAGCCGAATAGACGGTCGTCATTGTTTCGATAAAATTCGATCGCTAAGTTTGTTCGTCGTTATACTTGGATTTTATTCGTTTTAAAAGTTTTCAAGGTTTGTTCGTCATTGCTTCTTTTTTTTTCGCTAAGTTTGTTCGTCGTTTCTTCGAGTATTCGTTAGATAAGTTTGTTCGTCGTTGCTTTGAGTATTTGTTCGCTAAGTTTGTTTGTCGTTCCTTCGATTTTATTCGTTTTCAAAGTTTGTTTGTCGATTATTCGTTCGCTAAGTTTGTTCGTCCTTGCTTCGATATTCGTTTGTTAAGTTTTTTCGTAGTTATTTTCACTATTCGTATACACTTCATCTAACATGTAGGCTTTATAATTTCCTAATACTTACGCTATTACATTATAGATTTTTCAGCAGTTTCAAAATACTCACCAATACTCACCTCATATTCTCTAATGAAATTTTCTGTATAATATTTCCGAGTCTCTATATCCAGAAAAGATTTTTTTCTCAGCACCATAAAGTGCGTTTGAATTTTTTTCACCCTAAAAGAGAATTATTGGGGAGGGTGAGTTGTAAAGAGGAATCCAGAGAAGAAGAAAAAAAAAGATGCCAAGATGCAGAAATTCTCCCTGAGTTGAAATATCGAATTGCTCGGGAGTGGTGCTGCTTCGCCTCTCATCATCCCGAGAGGGCATCAGAGTGAAAAGAAGCAACAGAGCCCACATTTTGTATATGGCCGAGGCAGATATTATGTGTTATAAAAATCTAAAGGCGAGCACAGGTAGAAAAGTCACAGACAAGTTCTTTTAATTTTTTTCTTCAACATTTTTTTTACTCCTCACACTATCCATAATGTTGGAAGAATTGGTCTTTGGATCACCAGATGAGGT
This sequence comes from Phlebotomus perniciosus, assembly GCA_918844115.2. Classification (NCBI taxonomy): domain Eukaryota; kingdom Metazoa; phylum Arthropoda; class Insecta; order Diptera; family Psychodidae; genus Phlebotomus; species Phlebotomus perniciosus. The sequence continues at coordinate 10,978 of CAKKOB020001473.1, forward strand.
GCCTTTTAGCTTTTCTCAATGCCCGCGCAACATACAAAGTCAAGCGAAGGCATGAAAAAAAGATGGTTCGAAAGGAAAGAAAATAATCGAAGGAAAGACGATGATATGGGCTTCTTCTTTTTTATACCTTTTCTTCCTCCAAACCCGTAATGTAAGTAATGTGTTGGATAAATTATAAAGGTGAGCGTGTGTGTGTTGAATATGCAAAGTGGATGACCTGCATATGGATTTCTCTACTTTTATATCCTCGCCTCGGCCAAATGGCGATTCCTTTTTCAATTCAAAATCATTATCTATATAGTGCCCGTCTGTCAGAGCTTCAATGCTCAATGAATTGAAAGAAAAAAAATATATAAGGCAGGCAAAAAAAATACCTGTAAGAGACGCACATCTTACGCGATTTTCTGACTCATACTGTACGTACTGCATGTGCAATCACCATACATTTGCACATTTTGCGAGGAATATACGTAACAGTAAAAACCCCATACTTCTTCGGTTGCCACCCAAGGCAGCGAAAACCGCCCAAGTATAGCATCGAACGCAGTGCAATTTCACAATGCCACTTTCCTATCTATGGGGGATATCTTGGCCAGAAACTGTGTACGCATTTTATAAACTTTCGCAGTGGATTCCTATAAAATGCATTTTCAGCAGAGGAAATTTTTGATATGGTAAAATTTTCCCAAAAAGGATTATCAAAATCTCACGCATTTAATCGATGAGTCAGTCCGATAGATGAACAGAGAGAGCATTACAATTTTTGAATACAAATGTTGAATAAGTAGTGCATGTAGCTATAACGTGTAATATATTGCCCACATTATGTACATTCGAGCCCGCCAACAAAATACAAGAGTGCGTCGTTGCCAGCTTTTATATAATTCCCTCTCCACTGAGAATTATATGTATTTTTGATACAAGTACATAAGAGTTGGAAATAGAGAAATATAATAATAAAATATATGGGTGGGAGAGCAGGTAGTCATCAAAACTACCTACCTCTCTCATTCACTCTGGCCCTCTTGCGTGTTCCAGGAGTTTTTTTTTGGGACATTTTTCGAGGGTGGGATAGTCAAATTCTGCAAAAATTTCACATCGAAAGAAGAAGAAAGAAAAAATGCCAGTCTTTAATTTTTACTCTTTTTCCATATTTTTAACAATAGTTTTATTCTCATCTCTTCTGGAAATAAACCTAAGAATTTTAAAATATTTTCCTATCTAGTCCTTGTTTATCTTTTCCATCGTCTCCATCCTAATCTTTAGTCATTATCCAAAAAAGAAAAAACGAGTTTTTATTTCTTTTTTACACAAAAAAAATCTTTTTTTATACGTTTATATACAATGTACGTAGCTTTTTCTTTATACTTTTTATTTTTTTATGCATATTTATTATTCATCTTAGTGTTGTGTCTTTCTTTTGGGTAGAGTTTCACATTTCCTGTCCACTGTATGGGTGTTTTATCAACTATTTTCTTTACTCTTATTTTTATATCTATTTTTATATAGGATTATTTGCTTGTTTTTTTTTTACTATTTTCTCATGGATATCTTTAAAGTTATTTTCTGTATTTTACTCGCTCGTCTGTCTTTACTTTTTTTTCTTTTAAATGTTAATGGTTTCTACACAGTTCTTCATCTTTCAATGTATCTTGGGATTTATTCTTCTTATTAAATCCCTTGTCTTGAATATTGTTACCTCTTTTTGCCCATCATCCACACATTTTTAATTCGTTGAATGTCGTTTTACACATTTTAACTGTGTCTTACTGTCATTTTATATTCCTTCTCATCTTATTTTTTTCTTTTCTCCTTTTGCGCTTAAATTCATAAATATTTCACATTCGAGAGAGGAGAAATACATAGGGAAGAGATCGAGACTTGAAATTTTCTCTCAACAGGTTTATAAGATATTGTGGTGTGTTTTTTTTTCAGCGTGTTGGCGGTTCAGGAAAAAAGATGAAAAAATTATAAAAGATAAAAAGATTCAGGTGACACTCCTATGGAGTTAAAAAAATATTGTTTTTTTTAATAAAAAAAAATTATCAAAATACAGAGTATTATTCATAGCACAGAGATGACTTTTGAGAGTTGCTCTGAACACCGTCCTTGGTTTTCTTCTATACATTTCTTCGTCTCTCACAACACACACACAACATTCCCAATCCTATACAGAGCCGGACGTTTGAGCAAGAGACATGAGTGGAAAAAAAAACCGAACCAGAGAGAGAGAAATAAGAAAAAAGTAAAAAATACGCGTATCTCTGAAATTTATATATACACTCCAACCAAACATATATTGTACGAACATATTTCAATATATATACATAAGAAATGCAGCGTCAATTGTTGGGTAGGAAGAGGTGGAGAGGGATAGAAAATGAGGAGAAACCCATACAAGAGAAAAATAATAATAATCACGAGTTTCGGAGTGTGTGAAGAGCACAAGAATCACCAGACGAAGGAGTCGCTTCGATGTTATTTCTTTCTTATACCAATTGGATGTTTCTTCTCGTCTGTCGCATTCATTTTCAACATGGCATTCTCTCCATACAGCATCAGAGACCGAAGGAAGAGAATGCGAAGATTCAACATGCCGCCAGTCTGAACGCTTTTTTCATCTTATGGGCTTCTTCATCTCTTCCAAACCTCGAGACTCCATATCGGACGAAGGAGAGGCAAAGGAAAAACGCCTCTCTGGAATAAAAATCATCCAAGAGGATGGAAAGCAAGAAAAAAAACTGGAGAATAGCCACGAAAGATGGGTGAAAAAAAAGTTATGGAGAAAGCAAAAAATGAATAAAACAGACACAACAAATACTCAACGGCAAAATTTTAGCTTTTTCTTATGTTTTCTTCTGCACCAACCCATAAAACACACTTGAAAACGCATTTACACAGCTGGCAATCACATTCTCTGGGTACTCCAGTCCAGCCTCTGCTTCCAAGGACCCTTTTTCCTTAACGGTTTCTTTTGTCTGTCTCCCGGAAATTTTGGATTGAAAATCATAATCTAATCCACCCACAAAATTTAGAAATTAATTACAATAATTTGGCGGGAAGACATTTGAGTTGAAAATCATTTATCATTTTTTGCCAAACCAGACACACAACCAAACATTAAACACACAGACGAACATTTTTGCAACAAATGACCTTCAATAAATGCAAAATATTGCCCTAAAAACCAACTTGCAGGAATGTTGAGCGTCACCATAAAATTCAACAAAATGTGCCTCCAAGATGTTTTCCATTTTACGTATTTGTTATGACTGTATCACTTTGAGAAATTAATCAATCTTCAATGTTTTCCACCTGTTTTCCGCCATTTTCAACATCACTGATGAGTTGATTAAAATAAAAGCCAAGGGAGAGATACAATTACCGGAATATTAAAGATCGGAATTTAAAAATTTTCTAAGGTTTCTTATGAAAAAAGAACTTTTGAAAGCGAATTACCAACAACGAAGATATGAATTTTTAAAACTTAAGCATTGAGGTGGATCAACACTATCAGCTTCAAATATTTAAAGAAACTACGGTTTTTAGAACAAGCCTTAAGCTTAAGGTTAAACCTAAAGCTTTGAGCCAGCTACAAGCTTTAGCTTCAAGCTTAAAGTCAGCTTTGAGTCAACTTCAAGCGTAAAGCCAGTTAAAGGCTTAAGTTCAGCTTCAAGTTTAAAACCAGTTTTAAGCTTTAAGTTAGACTTAAATTTTAAGAAAGTATTAAGCCGGCTTTACGCATTAAGCCAAGCAAAATTTTTTGTTTCTTGATTTGTTGGAGATATTTTTATGATTAATTTTGATAGTATGAATCTATCTTTAGAAAAATCGTTCAAATTGAAAATTTTATCTAATATCCCTACTTAAAAATCCTGAAAATTGACGAAAATGGCGCTACAATCGCATTTTCTAAAATTCTTTTGAAAACTAAACGGGTTATTTAAGCCTATTTTTGATCCTTTCATAAATAAAAAGATAGATTCTTTAAGTAATGAGTTTATGAAGTGTTAAAAGTACAAATTCCGCTCGTAATATCTCCCCCTTGATGTAAAAAAAACAATTTATTTGAAACAAAGTCTAAAGCTATAACCATTCAATAAAAATTGTCCATCTCAGAGAAAATCTCGCTCCGTTCATTATTTATTACAGAAAATGATTAACAAAATTGTTTGATTCCTAACTTCAATAACTGCAAAAAAAGAGAAATAAAAATATACAAAAGAAATTAAAACATTCACGTTTACAACTATTCGTGCATTCTTATGCACAACTCTATTAACATCTATGGTGGAGATTAAAATGTAAAGTTTGACTTATTGAGATGCAAAAAAAAGCCTAGAGAGAGAGAATAAATAATGCATTGAAATTATTTGCTAAATAATTTTCACATCAACAACACAGAAAATCTGGGCGCTAGTATTAAACTTATAAAGCCCATCAGACAACAATTGTTTTCCGTTGTCCTTGTACTACAATTTATTCGAGAAATAGCACAAAATTAAAGTGAAGAAAAAAAAAGTTTCCCGCGTATTTCCAATTCAGTGTTTGGTCTCGGGCTTTAGAATTTGTATTAAAATGAATTTAATTATAAAAAAATTTCCTTTTGTGAGAATATTACTAAGAAAAACGATCTCTCTTGCGCAATAAATTCCCACATTGAGGTGTATTTAGCACGAGAAAATTAACTATGGCTCATGTATTAAAAATGAGGGTTATTGAGAGAGAATTACCATCAATTTTTGGAAATGTGTCCCATCAATTAAAATTTTATCACACTTCTAATTACTAATATCTTGTCTCTTCATTTTTATGTGTTCTTGGTTGGAAAAAATTAGCAAATCAATTCAATGTGATTTTTTACGGTCTTCTTTTTTATCAACTCTCTGCCTCTTTTTTTTTGTCTTGTCAAAGTTATTACTATCCGTTTTTGCTCTTCTATTTTCGTCACATTTGATTTTTCATTAGCAAAGAAAACAAAAAATTGAAATAGAAAAACCAAGAGTGATAATAAATGTTAAGAAAAACATGAGGAATTTTTATCAGAATGGGATTAAATCTAATGAAAAGTGAAGAGGAGAAACAAGTAAAAATTAAACAAATATTGTTTGAAGAATTATTGTTTTCACAATATTTGCGTTTCCGTTCACAGTTTCTTGTAAGTATATTTCATCTTCAGTTTCAGAGATAAAAACAGAATCCCAGCGAACATTTGAGCTTTTTCCACCATTTCTGGAAAATGAAGATCTATTGCAAATTGAAGTTGCTCTCCTTTAATTTTCATCATCTGATGTGCCTGAGAGGGTTTTTCCCGTTAAAGGGAAAAAGGGTGAGAGAGAGAGAGAGTTTCAATGTGGGTGGAAAATGAATAAGTACAATATAAAAAAAATTTCTTTCACAGCCGCTCTCTAAGGAATTTTCTCTACCTTGCAGTCAGAAGCCACTGGAGAGGAATTCTCTCTAAGACCCACCCCCTCAACCCACTGTTAACCCTAAGTTATAATAAAAAAAAACTTTCTCTGTATTTGTATTTTCTCTCTCGCTCTTCTGGTGGGAAACTTCTGTGTGTGTGTGTGTGTTTGTGGAAATTCTCAGACAAAAAAGTCTGACAACACGAAAGGGGAGAATTTTAGGGGATGGCAGAGTCAGAAATGTCGAGGTTCTTTGAGTTGAGCACACACAACTTTGAATTTCATATCAGAAGCATCAAAAGAGAGAGAATAAATGAAATAAATAACAGAAAAGAGGGAGGAAAGGGCGTAGAAAAGTAGAACCAAACATTTTTTTATCAGTGTTTTATTCTGAAGAGAAAAAAAACAATAATTTGCTATTTAAATTGTCGAAGAAAGTCCTGAAAATTCGTCAAAAGAAAAGGCAGAAAAGGTGGCTTTAAAGCGGCACTTTGCAAACTTTTGAGACAGTCGGTAGAATTTTTGGGTATGAGACGAAAATACACCCTCATATAGAAATAAAAATTGACAATAAATTGTCGTAAAAGTGAATTTTTCTTGTCTCTCTCCTTCAGGCATTCTTGTGAGTTGTTTTTGCACAAGCACAAACATTTGTTAATAATTTTAATAAAATTAAATTGAATAATGATCTTCTATTGCCATCAATGCACACAAGAATCAGCTCAAGTGTCTCAGAGACACGTTATCAATTTAATTTACTATTTCATTTCAGTCCAACTCAGCTTCTCATTTTATCTCTCTGAAATTCTGCTGTGAATTACAGAAAAATATTTGTACAATATGTGATGGAGAAATTCTTCTTATTATAGAGTCTAGAATCGCGTCACTAAGATATTTAGCTTTGATATGCTGATCTGCAATTTAACAGAATTGTTTTTCATTGGAATTTAACTGCCAACTAAATATTAGGTAGCAATTCGAGGGTTCTCTGATTAATGATAACCAGATTAAGAAAATTAACAGATTTGGAGACTTTCCAAACTATTAAAACATCTTTTCGATGTTTTTTTCTGCGTCAAATAGTGAATCAAATAAAAGATAAACTTAGATTTTTGAATTGTAAGATAGTTTTTTCGTAATTTATTTTGATAGATCCCTATTTCATGCAACATTCCTTGAATAAACTTTTATTTAATATGAATTCTAACCTTAAAAAGTCTTACGTACTGTTTTCAATCTCTAAAATAAGAAGTTGCACAAATGAGAAAATTTTTGCTTCAATTTAAAAGTATAAACTTACCATTTGACATATCTTTGGAGACTCTTCAAATCATTTTAATAAATCATCTTATCTTGCTCAATCAGTTAACCCTTGAATCGATCCCAAAAAACCCTCTCGAATTTTAACAATTTTTATCAAACATAAAATAAAGAAAACTAATATTTACGCGCAGAGGAGAATTCATTCATCTCTTATGGTGTGTTTCCCTCCCCATTCATTGTCAATTGAATTCGTTACGTGGCTTCCTCATGTCCTACATTTTGTTCCTAAAGTCATTATCAACTACAATCACAGACTTGACACACATCAATCGAATCACCTTACATGCCAGAGACCCAAATTCAGTGTCTCCAACTTGGGCAACTTCATGATGAGCTCGAGACCCTGGGCTGACAGGCGGGTGCATCCGTACAGGTCGATCGCCTTAAGATGTTGCAGATTATCGGCTAGTGTCTTGAGTCCCTTGTCGCTGATGCGATTGCACTGGCCAATATTGAGGGTCTCGAGATCGTGAAGTGACTTGGCGATGCGATCCAGTCCATCATCGGTGATGCCACTCGCATTGAGGCTCAGCGATCGCAGATGGAAGAGTCCCTGGGAGATGTGTATGAGCGCCTGATCTCCAATCTTATCGCAGAAGCTCACGTCTAGGGAGAAAATTGTACTTCCGCCCTCCGTGAGATACGCCATCCCGATGTCGCTGATATTATCGCACGCTCGCAGATTCAGCTCCTCCAGCTTTGGCATTTTGGCGAGATATTTGAGTCCGCTGTCCGTCACCGACACACAGAAGCTCAGGTTGATGCTCTTGAGGGACGGAAGTCCCTGCGAGATGTACTTGAGCGCCTCATCGCTCAGTCTCTGACAATCTTGCAATCCCAGATACTCTAGTGCCAGATTCCCTTCTGTCTCCTGGCTCAGTCCCGCCAGATGGCCGATGCCCTGATCCGAGATGTGCCAGCATGATCGCAGATTAAGCCTCTTGAGCTTCCTCAGCGCCCACGCGATCAGCAGCAGTCCTGTGTTAGTGATATTGGAGCATCCGCCCAATTCCAGCACTTCCAGATTCTTTATCTGCGTCCCAATGCGCCCCAGACTCGTGTCCGTGATCTGCTTGCAGAGCGACAGGTCCAGCACCTTAAGGTACTCCATCTCCGTGGCGAAGGAGTGACTGAGATTGAGATCTGTGATGTTGTAGCACCCACTGAGGTTGAGCGACTCGAGATTCGGCACTCCCGTGACCACATCCTTGAGGGTGCGCCTCAGCGACAGCACCTGGATCTTGCGGATGCCGCGACGCACCAGCGAGGTGAACAGGGTAGGGGTGGTGCGTCTCAGGTGCAGAGAGGCCTCAACACCCTTCCACACGCTCTTTGAGTACGCCGCATCCCGCCATGCCGTGCACACCTGCGCCACCCGGCCGCGATCCCGCACGCTGAGCTTCGCGAAGATCATGGTGAGGATCTCGGGGTAGAGGTGGCCGATGTGGGTGCCTTCGGGCGGTGGGGAGGCGATAGGGGTCTTGGGGCGCTGCACTATTCGTGCTGGCGGATGGAGATAGAGCTGGGGTGCCGGGGAGGCCTGCAGATGGGGCTGATGGAGATGGTATGGAGCGTATCGGGGTAGATGGTGGGGTCGATGCGAGATCAACCCACCAGGAATCTCAGTCAACATCAAGTGGGAGTCCTCCATGTCTCTCTCTCTGGCAATAATTCTCTAGGCCAATTCCTTACTTCTCTTCTATCGTGATAATCGTCTCAAGTTGCAATGCCACACTCCTCCTCATGTTGCGGGAAATCTTCGCCTACACACTTCCTGGCCAGCAATATTAAGATTTTGCTAAGAGACTTTTACAGCATCATTTTCTTTACCATTCTCGCAATCTCGTCAATTGCAAAATTCGTGGTATTTTTCTCTTCGCGCGCGCGGTAAAAAAAACTCAAGGTGAGCCACGTTTTTTTCCCACCTCCGGACAGCTCGCGGGTGGAAGTTGGATTCAGGACGCTATTCTTCTCATCACACAATCACAACCACTATTTCACCTTCCCAGAGTCTCTCAACACTGCTTGATATTTCTTTTCAATTTTGATACACTAAAATTCTTATCTTGGCTGGTTTTTTGCTTCACTGGTGTGAATCACTGTGAAAAATTCCACCAGATACTAACGAAAGACGCTGAACTAGAGGTTGTTAGTGAAATTCCACAAGATATCTCCATGAAGATCACCGAAAAAAATGTGGTTCAACCACAAAATACTCAAGATGCGAAACACTTTAAGAAACCCTGAGTTTTTTCACAATTCCTCTGGTTTCTTAAGTTTCTCACACAAGTGATTTAAAAGTTTTAACGCTTTTCAACTTGAAATACACCAAAGATGTTATTTACTGGTCATTTGTGCGAGTTCTCTGTGATTCAATATCACTTTCACCTCGAACAGTGTGTCTCAGATTCACAGAGATCTTCCTTCCCTTCCAAGATCGTCCAACCAAGTCGACGATTGCCGTACAACTGACGACGATGGTGTGTTTTCAGTGTTTCGAACACCGTCGTGAATGTTTTGTATTCTCGTCGGAGCCATCGTCATTCACCCGCCACCAACAAAACTCCGGCTGCCTTGCACACAGTCATCGTTAAACCATTCACACACCAACACACCATAAGAATTCCTCTCAAAAGTTCTCTCTCACATCGCCACTTTATCTCTCTCGCTTGTATGTGTTATCATCATTTTTTTTTCCTTTCAACCCAAGATTCAACAACACAAAAGTTGAGAGAGAAAGAATTGTGAAAAAATCCGGCCTCACAACCAAAACATTCACCAAACAGCATGAAAATATCAGACCTGTACACCATGGAGCATACTCGGCCTCCATTCGACACACAGTCGGGTGTTTCTCCTTCAGAGAAGGGGAAAATCCACTAATATAAGGAAAGAACACCTTTCAGAAACCTTAGAAACATTGCTTTGAGAATCACTGTATACTCTCCCCTCCCATATACGCATTTACTAGATATAGGGGAAATGTCCTCTCCTTTGTCCCAAAAAAATGCAAGTGGAACGCGAGAAATGTGTGTCCAAAAAAAATTATATGCATCAAACATTATAACGTAAACACAATAAATGTGTATAGAATTATTTTTTAGAGGAGGAGACCTCATTCTCAAAGCACAATGACAGCGATGTCATCACAATTGCAATGCTCAAATAATATAAATTATTATAAATATTGCTGCGGAGACATACAGTTCGGGGGCGGAATATTATAAGCAATGTTTTTAAAGAAATACAAAGGCTATGATAGACTGGTGAATCCAAGGCGTAACCTGTTATATAGAAAAGGGTTAGGAAATGTTATCCAGCTCAGAATGACCGAAATTATGTCTTCCTCCTTCTTGCTCCTCTTTTGATGTTGTAACTCAATGCAGTGTGATTAAACTTCACTCTCCTTTTAATTTACAAACTCACTTTTTAACTAAAAATAAAGAAAAATGCGTAATTTTGTGGAGGTAGTCCTCTCCGTGGCTCTGTTGCTGGGACAATGATGACAGTCGATGAATTGTCCCTATAAATCACAAAACTCATCGATTGCGACTTGTCTGCCGACATCTCGGACACATTCATCAGAAAGTAATATAATTTTGATAATTTTAAATAGGAAATGCAAATGCTACAAACTAAAAGTTTACATAAGTTTGTCAGTTGCTGTAAATTCATCAGCATAGACAAAGATATTTCGTCTCTGACTCGGTCGCGAGGAAAAGTCCCACGTTTTTGCAATTTGCAGAATGTGAGTTACGCATTTTGTCTTTTTATTGCAACAATCCCTCAATATTCCTCACAATTGTCTCCCACCCATCCGTTCTGCGTGTGTTTTTCAATGAACTCGACAATTTTGCGCGGGAAAAACACGTGGGATGAGAAAACACGTAAAAATATTTAAAATTCTCTGCATAAGATAAATTGCATTAGAATATATTCCGTTGACCAGAGTCAAAGTATGATAAACGTATAAAATAATAAATTTATAAATTTGTCATTTAACAAGTAATTTGTTGAGAAGAATTTGCGAGAAATGTGATGGGACACATAAGATTAATTTAACAGCTTTGTATGCTGGAGGAGCAAAAAATCACTTTGTCTATATGAATAACAAGGCGCTTCGCGCCTCTCTTTGCGTGGTTTGTGGATTGTGTAGTAACTTGGGTTCGTTAAATTGATTGAGAAGATTCATTTAACAGATAAAAAGTCAAAAATAGGGGATCTTTGTATGAAAGGCTCGAAAGGGGGTGGGAGGCAATCCCCTATAATGTTAAA
>CAKKOB020001474.1:8607-21948 GCA_918844115.2 Phlebotomus perniciosus
ACGCCCTTTTGAAACTTTTCATACAAAGATCCCCTATTTTTGACTTTTTATCTGTTAAATGAATCTTCTCAATCAATTTAACGAACCCAAGTTACTACACAATCCACAAACCACGCAAAGAGAGGCGCGAAGCGCCTCGTAAGTAAATAAATTAAGGAACTAAACAAAGAAAATATTTAGTGAGGAAATTTAGAGAGGAAATTTAGCGTTAAATGTTACGGCTATATGTTTAGACTGACTTTACGTTTAAGGCTTTCATTTGACTTCAAACTTAGGGTGTAGTCTTAATTTTAAAAAATCATTTTGAAAAAATATATTTGAAGCTAATTTGATCGTGTGAATTCACCTTTAAGAATTCAAATTGTTGAGAACAGTTTTTATATGATCTTTTTAATATTATTGTTAGATGATCATTTTTACGAGTGTAAAGACTAACAACAAGATTAGGAACAATAACTTCAAAAGAAAACGTGTGTAAAATCAACACTAAAGAGCAATCAATTGTTCTGAGTGTAAATGATTACATCACGTTTCAGAGAAATATTTCTCTTAAGAATTTCACAAAATCATGTTGATGTTCTTTACGAATATTTCTTAAATTTCTCTTCTAACACGTTTTCTCTCCAGCAATATCTCTTAATGTAATCTCCGCGTGAAAACACGAATTATATAAAAAAAAAATTGATCACTTGAGGAGAAATTGGACGCGATCGTGTTCTAAGAATTCTGTTTTAAACACACAATTGTGCAAATTTTCAATTTCACTTCAAAAGTTCTTCACGAATCACTGCATTTTTCAACTTACTTTGACCCACTCTGGCACCCAGATTTGCTTCCAGTCCGGCACTTGGATCTCCTTCCACACGGGCACCTGGATTTCCTTCCACACTGGCTTGGTCACTTTTTTCCAGTCGGGCACTTTTTCCTCCTTCCAAATCGGCACCTGGACTTCCTTCCATGCGGGCACTTTTTGAATCTTCCAGTCTGGCACTTGGATCTCCTTCCAGACAGGCACCTCGATGCTCTTCCACACGGGCACCTGGATCTTCTTATACTCCTGCTTCCACGCCTCTTTCTTCTCCGTTCGCCACACCTGCACCCAATCCTCCTTCCACACGAGCTTCTTCTTCCACACTCCCTCGGGCTGATGGTGAAAACCTCGCTTCACGCGCTGAACATCTGTGTCCTGAGCTTCCTGGGCGACCGTTGGCTGCCCATCCGCCACCGGACCTGCGAGAATGGTCGCGGCGAATCCCAAAATAGTCTGCAATGGGTGAACAGAGATCGGGTTAAGAAACGCACCCTTGCATGCACAATTTCTCAATAATCCATTGTTAATTCAAGATATTCCAGAAACAGACAAAAAAAACCGTTGAGAATTGTTAAAATTTAAATATTTAATTAACAAAATCATTAAATTAAACACAATTTTTGTATGAAAAATTTTCAACCGCCACTTTTTTAAATTTTCAAATTATTTTTAAACACTCTCTATCACTTTTTAGGCACTTTTTTCCAGAATTCACAGGTAATCCTCAAGGAGTTAATCCAAAAAAACACTAACCAGAAGCGTAAACGACCTCATCCTGACGTTGTGGCCGCACCTCCTGTCGAGTTAACCGAGGATTGACGATTGCACACTTGATGGACCGACAGTGGTCTCAATACTGTGCTGTTTCACTGGGACAATCTCCGTTTTATACGCCTAAACGCTGAGAGATTGCCCATGAGAGACATTCCGCGACGAAGACGTGCGCGCCCCCCTTCCGGCGCGGAGTGGGAGGAAAATTGCACACCATAATCTCTCCCGCCAGTCGCGAAACCGAAAGTGAAGTCGCTCAGGTGGTTGGTCGACACGCGAGCATCTTCTTTCACTCGATACCCAGATGGCAGCCACAAGGCAGAGGTGTTGGGAGCGCAGCTGAGGAGGTTACTGATGGAGAAAGGTTGCAGAATTGGGTCGAAGGACCAAATAGATAAAAACCGTTACACTCGTTAGGATATTTTTTTGAATAGAGAAAGAACCCAAGAAATATTTTCAAGTGAATAACAAGTCAAATGCCAGTAGCAGGTAATAATTACGATCTTATGGCGACCACAAATTTACTATAAATTATTATACTTGAAATTTATAGTATTTCTGAGGTAAATTATAAGTAACATAAACGAATGTAATGACTCTAGTAACTTACACATTGCCACTTCTACATAAGTAATACGTCTGGGTTACCTCAAATCTACTTTATGCAATTACGATTGTTACAACATATTCACTCTGTAGTTTTCCATTAAAATTTATTATTTTAAAAAGCAAAAATTTGCCGATTTTCATGCAAAAAATACGGTAATCTCCCTATTTGATTGTATTCAGATGATATTTTGCCAACTTTCAGGTGAAATTACGAGAATTTTCTGTGTTTGTTTATCAATTTAAACAAATTTTAACATTTGTAACTTTAAAGCAAAAATTTCTACCTAATTGCTGTCTTTTAGGTCAAACTTCTAACGATTTGTATATATTTAACTAAATTTTGAGCTAATTTGCCGACTTTTAGGCGCGGAATTTATTAAAATATTCTCATTTTGCTGATTCTTAAGGAATATTTTTCGTAGATATATTATTTTAAGCAATTTTAAACCACGATTTGTGGTTTTGAAGCAAAAATTTACATATAATCGCCGACTTTTAGGCAAATTCAGGGCAAATTTGGCGACATTTTGGCGCAAATTTCATCAAAGGTAACTTTACTGACCATAATTAAACGTATTACTTTTAATTTCCAATAAGGTTATCTCTTGTCTTTCTTGGGGGTTTCTAATAGAACATACTTTACTGCTAGAATCTTCTAGAATGATCTCTATTTCTGCTAGAAAATGTTTTACTCTTAATTACAGAGAGAGGAATTACCATTTGAAAGAAAAATTTATTGCTAAATTATATTAAACTAATTTCCTTCTCGTCTCACGCGAAATCATAGTAAAATTATGCAAACTCAAGTAATTTATGAAAGATTATCGCTACAATAATTATAAAATTGCTTAACAGACAATAAATTTAACCAAATATTGTCACTCTCACTTTGCCTCATCCCCAACTCATTAAATTAAGATTTTTCAAACAAAACAAAACCAAAATTTCAACAAGAGTTTTTTGGGAAAATTTTGCTTTCACGACATCAATGGTAATGGATCAAACATTTCCGAGACTTTTTGTATCAATTCAATTCAAAATTGCTGTTTGAATAATTTCTGCAAAACTGGTGAATAGTGTGTTAAATATTGAACGAAGTGTGAGAAGACATCCAAAATTAACGTGAGAAAGACATTTTTTTGGCAAATTAGTGATTCCTCTTCTTATATTTCTTTTTACCTAATATGATTATGCAAAATTGGATTTGGGACGACCTCAAGTAGAGACACGCAAGTGAAGGGTTAATTTCACGAATGATGATCTCTCGCGGGAAATTATTTTCTGCGTAGATTATTGATGATGCTTCGCAAGCTTTCGAAGTGATAGCTCTCTTCAGCCTCCCTGGAGGCTTTTTTCCGGCACCTTCCAATCATCAATTAATTTGGGTGAATCTTCAATTTGCACGGCGTGAGAAGTAATGGACTTTCGAGAATGCAAATTAAAATTCAAAGTTTTATAAATGTGCAAACCGGACGTCTTGTTGTTCCCCAGAAACTCCCACAGTTTCTATGTGAAGGTCATGGTGAAGCAATTACTTCCTCTCCTGGTTGGCGGAGCATAATTTCTTAGCATATCTCGCGAGATTTCTCCGCCGATGACGGGCGTGACAAATGATTGGTGAAAAAAACTGCCAATTTTTCCATCAAACTCTTTTCAGGGCGGATCCATGTTGGAGACTCCAACTTTGATTGGAAAAGAAATTGTGTAATTTATTGCCGAATACGCACAAAAAAGTCTCTGTCTCTCTCTCTTCTCACTCGGAAATGAATTCACTTTAAGCGACATCGAACACGTGCAATAATAGTGTGGATCAATTTATTTTTACTTAAGCCGCGTATCGTGATGATCAATTTTGGCGCGAAACAACACCGACTCCATCAATCAATCGGTCTGAGAGAAACACGCTGTTTGCGTCACAATCAAATTATAAAACTCTAACTCCCAATCTCTGTCTTCTTGGCGGTTTCATCCACAAAAAACTTATTTAATCCCATGCAGTGCGTTGGGTAAGGGCGCAACACCGAATTACACATTGCATTTCCTGCATTCTCGTGTGGTTGTTGTGTATATTATTTTCTTTCTTAATTCAATTTCGAGCCGCCAGAGATGAAAGCATTATTCGCAAAAGAAGTAGAGCTTCTTTGTCTGTGGGAGGGCAAAAATCTCCCGCTTAATTTATGTCTTTCGCGGCATAAGAGACTGCGCGCTTGTCTGGGGCGATCAGATAATGCTAAAGATGTCTTAAGTTGGATTCCAACACGTTGTAGATGTTTACATTTTGGCCATCTTTACTGCTGAGGAATTTATATCAAACAAAATGTTCAAAGAAAATTTAAAGAATTTTAAAATATTACTGCATTTTTCAAATTTACCGATTATAAAAGGCGCCAATAATGTTTACTGGGTTTTCCTCTTTTTAACCTAAACTATTGCGCCAAAAGTTCCCGCCAATTTCTCAGCGAAATTAGAAAATGCTGAAGGCTTGTAAATTCCTCCTATTTCCTCTGTTGAGCCAACAAAATCATTGCCATGGACTCCAAATAATTGGCTTAAGTATCAATCGGCTGCCTGAGTAGCGAAAAAGACCGCGTGAAATCATCAAATTCATCCAATTAGTTTGCCCACCATTTCGACTCCTCAGCAGGTGTTTGAGGAAATTACCTGATCCATTTGACTCTTGCTGATGTCTTTCACCTCCCATTTCTCACCTCCCAACGACTTTCAGGTGATCCAATTATGGCAAAAATTGCATCGCCGAGATTTCTGTGTCAATTCTGCGGCTGTTATGCAAGGAGAAATGTGCGTAATTGATGTCATGCAATTTACTCCACGCATCTTGAACTCGATGACCATCAAAATGTAAATCATCTTCATGTCCCATTGCCTCTTGTTTTTCTCTCTCCCCCAAAAACAAGTAATACATAATGCCGATAACAATTGCAACACGAAGGAATGAGAGGGAATTGCAGGTTCGTCGCCTGATGATGTCTTTCGTGGTGTCGTTGCTCAATTGAAGCTATAATTTCAAGTGAATGCTCTCACTTGGTCCGAGACGGTGTAAAGTGAATGGCTTGGAAGGAATCAATCATTTAATTAAATTTATGTAACATCTTCATAAGCGGATGACCCCCTTTTATCTCCCAAGACCTGTCTCCTTTTTTCTCGTCAAATAGCCTGGATCTTTTTTTCGCGCCATTATTTCCTAATAATTGGCCATCGAGAAAAAGTGACAAATTAGAATAATCTGCAAAGTGGCAGATCCAAATGAAAGAGTGTTAATTGCCTTCTTTCATAATCAATCTGTTTGGATTTATTGTCTAATAAATTTAGAGAGAATAGCCAAGAAATTCTTATGATTTGTTTCTCCGTGAAATTACATCTGTTTTCGTTATCAAATTCAAAAGAGTTAGAGTTGAAATTTCAAGATTAAAGTTTAAACGCTACATACAAACAATAATTTTAAAAATATTCCAAACGGTAGCTAACTTATCCTTAAATTAATCGATTCGAAAAACTTCTTATCATCTCTTTCAATCTATAAATTGAATTTAAAGATTTCCCCCTCAACTCTATCGGTTGCCAGCATCTCATCGCGTTCGCATATGTTGCAATTTCTCAGCCATAGACAATTGCCCAAGAGGAATTGGATAAAAACAAACTTTTAATTACCTGCGGGGCTCCAAACACAATGCTATGTTCTCTCCTGACGATTACAAGCGGCTCAGGTGCGAAAGAAACACTAACTGTTTTGCCAAGGGCGAGATATCATGGCTAAAGAGGCGTACATCACTTTTAAAAAGTTTGCAATTTCTATGAAAGCTCTCCAATAATTCCAAAACTTCGAAAGTGTTGGAAAATTTTGAAGGAAAGCTTAAAAGAGCTTTGACGAGAAACTTTGAAGAGCTACAATAAAAGAAAGCTTATGAGAGTTTTGAAAGGACGCTTTCAAGAGCTTTGAAAGGAAGCTTTTAAGAACTTTGAAAGAAAGCTTTAATTTAAAAAACTTTAAAAGGAAACTTACAAGACATTTGAAAAGAAGTTTTTAGAAGCTTTTAAAGAAAGCTTTGAAGAGCTTTAAAAAGAAGCTTACATGAGCTTCAAAAGTAAGCTTAAAACAGCTTTGAAATGAAGCTTGAAAGTGATTTAAAGTGTAGCTTGAAGGAGCTTTAAAAGGAAACTAAAAAAGGCCTTAAAAGGAAACTAAAAGAAGCTATGCTTTGAAAAGCTTTGAAAGGAAGTTTTTAAGAGCTTTTCATGGAAGCTCAAAATAGCTCTGAAAGTAAGCTTTAGTAGTTCTTAATCAAGCTTAAAAGAGCTTTTAAAAATAACTTTGAAGAGCTTTAACAGTAAGTTTAAAAGAGGTATGAAAGAAAACATAAAAAAAAACTTTGAAGAGCTTTGTATGGAAGCTTTTAAAGTGAGTTAAAAGGGTTTCTAAAGAAATTTTAAAAAGCTTTGAAAGTAAACTGAAAAAAGATTTGAAATTAAGCTTTGAAGAGCTCTAAAAGTAAGCTTTAATGAGCTTTGAAAGGAAGTTCAAAAGAGCTTTTTTTAAGGATTTTTAAAGAAGTTTTTAAAATAAACTTAACGGATATTTGAAAGCAAGCGCTTTTATTGGAAGCTTAAAGGAGCTTTAAAGGAAGCTTTGAAACAGCTTTCGTCTCATTAATTATTTTCTATTATAAGACTGTCTAGGAAAACTTAAGGAAAATCTGTAAAAGCTCCTTAAAATTTCAACCAAAGAAATTTTTGAGAAATGTCTATCTAGAAAACGAAACAAAATATTTTAAAAATATCTTCAGAAACTCTGTAATTATTTCTAGAACTTCACGCGATCTTCAGAAAGCTTTAAAGCTCATAAAATTCATCCAAATGCTTAAAAATTTTCACAGATTTAATTTAACTCACTCCAAAAGCTTTCAAGCTTTTTCGAAAAGCTCGTAAAATGTTCTGAAAGTTTCTTGAATGCTTAAAAAATAGCTAAATTTTATAGCACTTCCAAAAACGCCCGTGAACTTCCATTCAAGAGTACACCGACATCTGACCTATCTGCCCCTTGTGTGTGGCTGAAAATGGGCAAAATTTGCCACATGATCACAAATTGCATAACACTTGTCTCCGCATATATTCTTCCGATCGGAAATATTATATGTAATGAAAAGAAAAGCACTTTCACAAAGTGTCGATGCAGCAAAACTTGTACTTGGACACTTTTAGGCCTTCCCACTCTCACTTTAAGAAGGCGAAAGACTCTGGCATAATGTTTACTTTTATTGATCTTTTATCATCACAATTTAACCGCATCGCATTGATACAACCTGTGACAACATTACTTTCAGATTATAATCGTATTAATGCGGATTACATAACAAGGCGTTCGCCGAGAGGATGAGCCTCGCGAAGTGCCCATTAGTTTTCCCCATCATGAGATGGAGGATTGACAAAAAGCCTCTTTGAGTGATTTGTTTATTTGGAAAATTTCGAAAAAAAAAATAGAAGGGGAACAACAATCGAAAATGTCTCGAGCAATCACACAATTTATTGCCCTCTCAACATCCCATATAATCTCTTTGACGATGGATCTCGAGTGGGAGTTTTGATGTACTCCTCCTCAATTAGGCGCTCATTTCCTGGGCAATTTGCTCTGCAAATGCAATATTCAGTTTGATTGGCATGAGAGAGTCGTGAGTTGAAGAAGACTTGGCAGGTGATTGTTATCGATGGAAGAGACTTACCGAAATATTTGGACATTTCCAAGAGAGAATGTTTGGAGGAGCCAGCCATTAACGGCTTTTAACAGCAAAAGCTTACGCGAGAAGGTCACTAAACTCTGACCAAATGTCCATTTTAATCAAATTATAGCGCTTTGCAAGGGGAAGATATTATGGTCAGAAGTGGTGTACATTTCAATGGAAGTGCGTGAGAGCTTGATGAAGTGGAAAGTCAAGTAATTTTTAAAAGCTTCCAAGAACATCTGGAGCTTTATGGTCTATTCAGATGAGAAGGCAAAATTCCGATATTTGTTGTTCTCAGTTATAAAAGCTTGCAAAAAAGCTGTTTCGTTCATAGCTCAGTGGCAGATATTTGATTTTGATCAATTAATAATTGTTTTTTCCAGCTCAAGGGACCGAATTTGCTTCCTTTTTACACAGAAAGTGTTTCACTTGAAACAAAACATTGAAATGTCACTGACACAAGCATTCCTCCGCGTGAGGGCACTGATTTCTCCCGCTAGTGGCGCTGGCAACTGTTCTCAAACTTTAGTTCTCAAGTTTTTTTCTGAAAATTTCAGTAAAGTTTAGATTTAGAAAGTTTAATAATAATTATCCCAGCAAAATTCAAACGCTTAAATTTTTTCCATATGGAATTGACAGTTTGTGAAGAAATTTTCCAACAAATATTCTTCATCTGAATAGATCATAAAATAAAAAAATATGACTTTTTTTTGAAAATGAGAGACCCATTGAACCCCTTAAGGTTTAAGACTAGCTCATAGTTAAAGTTTAGCTTAAAACTCGGAACCTGCTTAAAATTTAAAACTGTTTTAAACACAAGACCAACCTATAACTTAAAGCTTGAAGTAGATTCACTTTAACCAAATACTTTAACCAATATTTGAAGCTAAATAGATTAGTATGGATTAACCTTAAGTTTAAAAGTGTTTTAAAAAAGGTTTTTTTGCAATATTTTAAAGGTCGTTTAAGCTGTTTTTTTTTTAAGTTGAAGGTTGCTTAATGTGCTTAAATTTTTTTCAAAGTTTTCTGATGCATTTCGGCGTTATGTTGACTTAGTGTCAGTTTATAGCAAAAGGTCTAAGACTAGTTTAAAGCTAGTCAATTAATGTTGGCTTAAGGTTTAAGACTGGCTTACAGTTTAAGTCTAGCTTAAAACTCAAGGCTTGTTTTTTAACAGATAAACAACAGATTTAAGTTTTTTACTTAAATCTGTTTTAAAATCAAGATCAATCTAAGGCTTAAAGCGTGCAGCTAGATTAATGCTTAGCTTATTCTTAATTTTAAAAAATCTGTTTAACCAAATATTTAAAACTAAATTGATAGTGTGGATCTACCTTAATTTTGGAAACGTTTTGAAAAAAGCGTTTTTGAAATATGTTAAAGGTTTTTTATGTTTGTTTTTAAATTGAAGGTCGCTAAAAGTGCTCAAGATTTTTTATCAAAGTTTTCTAATGCATTTCGGCTTTTCGTTTCCATAAAATTCCGATTAAAAATTCAATAAACAGTACAAAAGTCTCTCCTATTTCCTGATACTTTTCAAATATTTCACCTTGACCTTGAAAATCTTCTTTATTAACTACTTTTTGCTTTTGCAACTAACTCTCCAGAAAAAAACAACCTATTCAAACCTTTCAGAAATCAAATCATTTATAGCAGATGGATTTTCTCAAAGTTATACCGACTTCGTTAAAAGAATGAATGAAAGACAGCCCCGATATTCTATTTGAACCGCAACTTCCATTATTTCAAATTGAAAACGAAATAAATAAAATAAGAATATTGAATGCCACTGTCTCAGGAAATGGACTTCAGAGCATTCACAGCCTCCATTTTCCACTGACTTTAACACAAATTCTATGACTTGCTGTTTCTCTGGCTGGTTCTAAACTTCTTCGTGAAATGTTATTAACATTTATTTATGAATGCTGGAAGTTCATTCATCCATTTCACCTTTTCTTCATTCATAAAATTCAAATCGTGAAAGAATTTTTTCATACCTCTCATCTCGATTTCCCTTTATTTTTTTTCCCCTTTGACATGTGTCTTAGAATGTTATGTGATATTTTATAAGATGAGCGAAGAAAAAGTGTTAATTTTCGATGCACGGGAGTATTTCTCCCGTGAATGTTTTATTGTGAGAAATGTTCCTTGAAAAAGTCTTTTTTTCTTACTAAAAAACAAGGTAAAAAATAAGACACGTTAATTTACTTCAAATTACTCGAGAAAAGAAGGAGAAAAAATTCTCCAGACTTTCTCGAAGCTCTCGTCAGCCATATTGGGGGGAAGCTTTTTAGCAAAAAAGCCCAAAACTTACTCTTTTTTCCCATACGGAACAGATAAATCTTCTACCAATGCAAATTTATACAAATTTAAATTTAATATAGTTCTCCCAATTAAGGTGTATTGGTTTGAAAAAAGTCTTATCTAAAAGTTTTTTGTTCGGCCTCTTCTTATCTCTCTCGATGCTGATTAACATTTTTACGTAATTTTATTCTACAATATGTAAATTCTCTGTACGAAATTTATTGCATTTGTATCTATTGGGCCACCCAGGATATTATTCTGTCCGAGATTCGCTGAATTGTCTTCAAACGAAATAATTGCTACAAATATTTCCGTGTTTTTCCCATGTGACTTTAAGCGTGTGGCATATTTTTTGGTGTTTGCATATTTAAGAAGAAATCTCACGATCAGGCATTGATAGCCTGTGGAACGGCGGATTCACGGAGTGACAGTAATAAATTGGCGAATCTTTTGAACTTAAACTGTTCCCAGATTTTTGAGAACAGTGAAACCCATTTGAAAGTTAGGCTGTTTTTTCTTGAGATTATTCGTTTCTAATTGCATTTATTGCTAAATTTCGGTTTTCTTAGTATATTAAAGGGATTAAAAGATCAATTAGGTACGAAAGTAATCGTTAATTGACAAAAAAAACTTAATTTTTGAGTTAATCTGTACATTGCGCCTTAAATTAGACAAACATAACATCAAAATTGCCGGAAATTATACAACTTTCTGCAAAATGAGCCTAGGCAAACTTTTACAATTGTTTAAAAGTAATAGGCAATTTAACATCGAAACTCCATAAAGTTAGGCAAATTTAACAAAAATATTGCCTGAAGTTAGATAAATCTCTACAAAATGAGCATAAATATAAGCAAACTTTTGTAATTGAATAAAAATAGACAATTTAACATTGAAACTCTTTAAAATTAGGCAAATTTTACATTATAATTGCCGGAAATTATACAACTTTCTGCAAATTGAGTCTAAAGATAGGCGAACTTTTACGATTGTTAAAACAATAGGCCATTTAACATTGAAACTCCTTAAAATTAGGCAAATTTTACAAAAATATTGCCTGAAATTAGATAAATCTCTACAAAATAAGCCTAGAGATAAGCAAACTTTTGTATTATAATTGTATAAAAATCGACAATTTAACATTGAAACTCTTTAAAATTAGACAAATTTGACATTATAATTGCCTAAAGTTAAGCAAATCTCTGCAAATTGTGTCTAAAGTAGGCAAAACTTTTGCAATTGCCTAAAAATTGGCAATTTTATCAACGAAACTCCCTAAAATTAGGCAAATTTAACACTAAAATTGCCTGAAATTAGATAAATCTCTACAAAATAAGCCTAGAGATAGGCAAACTTTTGTAATTGCATAAAAATCGACAATTTAACATCTCAACTCTTTAAAATTAGACAAGTTTGACATTATAATTGCCTAAAGTTAAGCAAATCTCTGCAAATTGAGTCTAAAGATAGGCAAAACTTTTGCAATTGCCTAAAAATTGGCAATTTTATCAACGAAACTCCCTAAAATTAGGCAAATTGATGAAAATTCAGTCAAAAATTGACCTCCAAAAACTCTCACGCATCTTTTGTTATATATTTTTGCCATTCAGCAAATATTTTATTAGTTTCCGACACTGAAATTAATTTAAATTATTTCAATTCCAATAAATGTCTGTTAACTTCAAATTAAATTGAGAAGATTTTAAGCAAAAAAAAAAGATGTCATTTTACCTTCCTTTAGATATCCATCTGATATGCAAATTCCACTTCTGTAATAGAATTCTTAATGCTTGATCTCGAGATTAGATATCTAACTCAATTGCAACACCTGGTGAATTCTTATTCTTAGAAGCAAGAGGTCGAGTTTTCTCATGGTATGGATAATCCTGATGGTAAAAAATGACCATCTTTTTACCTAAATAGTCTCGATGATTTCGCATTATGCCTAATTAGTTGCCGGCAAGTTGTTGCTTAGAAATTCCATTTGTGACCAATAAAATAATGAAATAATTGGCATTCTTGAGCATCTGAAATCCGGGCGAGAATTCCTCTTTGGCCAAGAGTCTGTCAGGGCAGCGTCCATTTGATCAAAGATGACTGTCCGTTGCGGAAACCAGAAGCTTCTTCATCTTTTCTTGATCCCCCTCTCATATGTTAATTGCCTGCACATAGAGATGGTCCTCTTCATCTTCCTCCCTTGACCACCTTCTGGCGGACACAGTGCGCGGTGTCTTGTGTGGCACAAGATGAGGAGAATCTGCTGGGTGCAGGTAACTCTGTGACCTGCCGAAGCCTTAATTACTCCCCCTTTGCATTACCATCTCGCAGATTCTCGTCGGATCTGGCCTCTCAAAGTGCGCCGAATGCAAAATGAATAATTTATAATGAATCGCGTTTTTCTCGTACACTTTTTTTTCTTCTTTTGCTTATTTGCCAACAATCTGTGTTGGATTTTTTTCTCTCTTGATCTCTTATCCACCTCCCATGGCCTTTCTGCGCTCCTCAGCGGTAGCATCACTTAAAATTCTCTCAATTTTCTGAAAATGCTATTTTCACCGCATAGATTCTCTTGCACTTGAGCTATTTTAACAATGATATTGAATAAATATCATAAATATATGTTCCTGGGCCAACAGAACATTAATATAATCCGCAACTATGTGTTTCTGACTTGGCGGTATGTATAAAATTGCAAATTACAGTATCATCGGATTCTTGATCATTCGGTGGTCTTTTGCACCAGCTCAGGTTTCAATTTATTCACATAAGGGTTGATAAGTCAAGATTTTGAGTGTTTGAAAGATGATATGTGCATTAAATCGTAATTATTTGCATGAATTTAGGCAAATTGAGCATCAAAATTGCCTAAAAATCGACAATTCATCTTCTAAACTCCCTAGAATTAGGCAAACTGATGAAAAATCTGCATAAAAATCGAAAAATTTGCACCGATTTGTCGATTTTTATACCATTAATCTCCCAAATTTAGGCAAATTTGAACATCGAAATTGCATAAAATTAGGCAAACTCTTCTAAATTGCCTAAAAATCGGCGGTTTATCACCCAAGCTCCCTAGAATTAAACAAATTTTTGTAAAATCTGCTTAAAATT
>CAKKOB020001475.1:0-21941 GCA_918844115.2 Phlebotomus perniciosus
ACGGAAACTTTTTGAAGCGCACATCATTTTTGGAATGTAGGGACCCTAATTCGTGGAGCGCCCCTACTCCGGGGCCCCGGCGGTGACCCCCATTTTGGTGACCCATTACAATAAGCTGGGATATGGGAATCCCAGCTAAAAGCTCATCAATGTGATAAATCCTTGAAAGTTTTTAGTCAAACTTTAAATTTTATCAATTTTTGAGCTTTTTCAAATTTTAGGGATTTATTTATGTAACATCTTTGGGGAGTACAGTAGATCTTCAGAAAATTTTGTAAAACTTTAGAATTTATTAGAAATTTTTGAACTTTTTAAACTTTTAACTTTTAAATGTTTCATTAAAATCTTTTTCGCAGTTAATGGGGTGCAACTTTTCAACATTTGTTAAATAAATACATTAATTTATTTATTTTTCGAACTCCAAAAGAAATTCCCCAAGCTGTCCAAGAATGAATAAGTTCAAAACATAAAAAGAAAAGTTTTAGAAGTGTGCACTATTCGTTTAGTGAGCTACCTTTGGAAAGTTTTGAAGTTCTTGTATGAAATATGCGAATCTCAAACAGATCCAATGTAAGTATAGCTAAATACATAAAGTAGAGTGTGCATATATAAAATTACCAGATTACGTCTTAACCACCAACCAAACCTTAATCCGCAAACGCAAAAGCCCTAAAGACTAAAAGGAGAGGCGCGAAAAATAATTTCATATTCTCTTCACGAATCCAAAGAGAATCAACATCATCCGTACTTTTCGTGATAAGTCAACAAACACTAAGAAAATTCCTCAAATTTTCTTTCATGATCTTTTTTTTCTCCTTGGCAAAAAAGTGTTCTTGTTCTTGTCTTCAACATCATTCGCCTTCCTCAGAAGAATAAATTTATTATCACACTTTTCACCCCATTTTGCATGGTGAAAATTGTGGAGAAACACCAAGTATTCAGTTGACGCCCTATAAAAAATGCTAACAAATTGTGTAAACGCATAAACACATAAAAAAATCCCCCTCATCCCAGAAAACTGAACCTTATTCACGTCCAATTTATTCCATTCAGTCTCACTTGCAAGCGAAAAAGTTGTGCAATAAAATTCCACCAAATGGATATAAAATTTCAATTTTCAGTGCATAAATATTCAATAGTTTCTCAATTCAATTTTTTTTAGTTGCAGCTCCGATATTCAGTAAAACAGATTGTGACACTTTTTTATCATCCTTTTCTTTAATAGACCGAGAGAAAACAAGCAAGTGGCTCAAGACGATGTAATCTCTCTTCCAAAAAGTGCTGCATTGCGCCAAATAGTTGTTGTGTCACTTCTCATGGGTACAACAAAAGCTTGTGCGAGTGGGAATATTTCGCGCCACCAAACACAAACCCCCTTCCAGCGACATTCACCCTGACTTTGTAGCATTTACAAGCACAATTCTGTATACTCTTGACTGGGATTAAGGCAGCGAAATGGAGTGATTGCTGAATTTAGAGCATAGAGCAGGGTTGTACAAAATGTTTTATTATTTTTTAAATTTGAAACAGAACGGTTTTGTTGGCAAACGGTGCTATTTTATATGATATACCATACTTAGTAAATATTTTTCTCATTTTTTTTTTTAAAAAAATGTGCATTTTTGGATACAAAAGGCGCTTTTTGGAAGTAAAAAGGCGGATCTTTTAAGTAAAAGGCGAAGTTTTATAGACAGACAACGCCGAAGTGGCGGCTTTTCTAATCATATGGCGATTTTTATAGTAACTAAGCAATGTTTTTTTTTTAAGAAAACGGCGCTTTTTATGTGCCTGGGTTTTTTGAGTTTTTTTTTTTGAAAACGAACAAAACGTAATAAAAAATTGCATATTTTTTTTTAATAAAAGGCGCTTTAAAATAATTGGCGATCTTTTATAAGCAAAACGACACCTTTCTGCTGGAGATTTGTACAAAAAAAGTAAAGTTTAGAACAAATTAACTTTAAACACGTGAAAATGCTTTATTTCACGATAATATTCCAAAAGGTATTATCGTCTTCAAAATATTAATGCATCACTGAGATATTTATCTTCCTATCACTTTGATGGCAAAATGTTAATATATTAGACATGATGATTTCATTATCGTGGAGGAATACCTGTATTTGAGCGATATTGTGTGTTTATAATAAAGCCAATTATGATACACAAAATGCATCTCACATGAACATAGACTTTAGTGGAGCAACTTTCATATACAAGCAATATGTAAGTTCCATTTACATGGAAAATTAGTTGCTATGTGTACAAATTGCGCCATGGATGAAGAGCTCATGGCGCCAAAGGTGGATGAGATGATTCAACAGGAAAGATTTTCATTTGTCTCTATTAAATAAGCGTAATAGCGTTAATATATACATATTTAGAAGTTGCTTCATGGGAAAAATTAATTATTTCTTCATCAACATTAGAGTTGATGAATAAGTTATGTGGAGGTGTAGCGCCTTGTGCATTGTTGTGTCTAAAGGAAGAAATAATTCAATTGCTTATGTGGCACAAAGCTTTATCAGAAGATTAGAGAAACAATTAACCGGTGTTTTACATATCAAAAGTCTCGCTATGTGCTAAAATGTCTTAACAGAATTTTCTAACAATTTAAACCTCACTTAACCTTCACTTACTTGCAATGCCACACCATTTAAATGGATTACATTGACATCAGTAGAGCTACCACTTCTCAGACTAGAAATTGTTTCCGGGCAACATTTTCCTCACTATATACTGGAGGATTTTCCAACTGGTGAGCAAAAATGACAGGGCGATGGTCACGATATAATTAAATTTCACCAACACCCCACCGACACATCATTAAATTTATTGTCTCTGAGCTTCAAGTTCGTCGGCGATTCCGGGTTGTCTGGGAGGGGGGTGAGCAGATATTCCGGAGCTATGTAGCCATCCCATTTCCAAAGCTTAAATGCACAAGCCCCACACATTAATGAGTCTCCACCAGCACAGGGTGCAGGCATTCTCACTGAATTTATGAATTATTCAACTGGATGTGACGTCACACTACCCACCAATCGCTACATGTTCTCACCTTTTGCAGCATCACAGCTCAGGTAGGTTTTACTATACTTTTGGTTAGTCAGTCTGTGAGATTCATCCTTCTATGTAGATATATATTTTTTTTCTGTAAAGAATTTTATCCAAGTAAATAAATAAAAGAAATTGAACATAAGATGTTTTGTTTTTTTGGTGAAAAAGCAGCATTATTAAACTTATGGCTGGTTCTTTAATTATTCAGCTTGGGAAATAAATCAACGAGTTGGTGAAAATGCTTCTTGCCCATGAAGAAAACTTTATTACCATTTTGTGTGGAAATTCACTTCTTTTTCCTCTCATCCCCAAAAACTCATGGTGATATGGTAAAATTCACTGACATAAAATACAAATGTTGCCCAATTAAATACCATTTTATTCTCCATCTAATAAACCGAATGTGTTTTCAGCGATATTTTGTTGCATTTAAATACACACTAAAACAGCGTCTGTTGCCATGAAACATTTTTAGTCGGAACGCTTTTTTCCACGGGAAGCTCTGTCGGAAAGCTTCTCCTCTCCTCATCTTTCATATGAATTTCACGCTCCGGAGCTGCTGGAATGGATGAGCCAGAATTACAGCAATTCACTGTAAATACCCATGCAGTTAAACTTGCAAGACAATTTTGTAAAAGACAGAGAGTGAGGAGAGCTTTTTTCCCATTTTCTGCGTCATTGATATAATTAGTTTATCGCTCTTCCATGATGAATCCATTAACATGAATAAATGAGATACGATGAAACTGCATTTCGCTCTTTTTATGCTGATGCACAAAAAGTGAAACAAATCAGTGAATTTTTCAATACAGGCAGTTCACAATGATGGAGAAATGGTGAATAAGGAAATTGATGAGAGAATATTTAAATAATATGCTGAAGGATAGGGGAGAGGGGAGATAAGGGTATCTTCGGAAGGACGTCCGTAGCTGCATGTTTTAAGAGCAGAACTAAATTACAATAATTATCAAAGAGGCATAAGAGAGGTGCATGCTTACCTAAATAATAGTCATCTTAGTGTTCGTGATTTAAGGATCTAAGATTTAAGGAGTTTAAGAATTTTTTTTCAAAATTTTTATAAAAAGTAAACCAAAATTAACATTTTCGTTTCAAAGTTAAAAGATTGCGCTCGTCTGAAAGACGTACATCACTTCCAGCACTTCCACATTTCGTTGAAAAGTTTCCAATAGCTTAACAATAAAAGTTTTGAAAAGCTTTCGTCCTATCAATTTGATTTTCTATACAGTCATCTAAAATTGTTAAACGAAACAAGTAGGTAGTGTAGTTTTTTACGAAATCTTTCAAGAAAGCTTTTTAAAAAGCTTTCTATAGCTTTATATGGCTTTCTAAGTTAGCTTTCCATGAAAGCTTTTCTAATAAATCTTTGTAAGAAAGCTTTCCAAAAAAGCTAGAGCTTCCTAAGTAAGATTTCTACGAAACCTACCTTAGAAATCTTCCCAAAGAAAGCTTTTTTTAAACTTGTATGTAAACTTTCTTAAAAAGGTTTCTATGAAAAATCTCTAAAGCTTTCTATGAAGGGGTTTCGAAATTTTCTATGAAAGCTTCAAGAAAATATGCTAAAGCTCTCTAGAATTTTCAAAAGCTTTAAAAATTTTCCAGATTCTTTGAAATGCTCTTAAATTTCTGTATAGGGCTTTACATCAATTTTAGAAAACTTTCATGTAATCTATAGCTTACATTTTTCCAAATTTAGTAATTTCCTAAGAAACTCCTGAACGTTTTCAAAAAGTCCTAAAAAAAAACTTCTAAAGCTCTGGAAAAACTTCCCAAAGCTTCAGCTTTTCCTAGGAAGTTTTCAAAATTGCTTGAGTTATCTTAGCACTTTCACTCACTTCCTAAAGCTCACACGCACTTTCATTTAAATGTACACCTTTTCTGACCATAATATCTCCCCCTCGGATAAATTAAAAAAAATCGACAAAAATTTGTATGGATTGCAGTAAGAGTTTCTTTACGGAGAGTGCTCTACTAACTATTCTTTTATCTCGTATAGGAAACAATCCTAAAAAAATGAATCTGATTCCCTGGCTCAAACTTCAAAATTTTGAATTAATAGTACTTTTTACAACTGACTGTAAAAATCCTAATAACTTTCCACAAATGCGAAGGCGTATTTTTCTGCTTTCTCCCCTTCGCGAAATCTCATTCCTCGCCGCATTATTATCAATTTCCTGGATGCCAATTTGTATGAAGACCATTATTATTTGCATGCAATGCAATTTAGTGCCGGAGAATTTGTTTTATCGATGCAGACACTATTAATTTTCACTGAGGAAACACACAACACTTGTCTTGCAGACATTGAAGGATCACATTGAATTTTCGCTACAAGACTTTTATTAACGTCATGTGTGATTTATTTAACCCCCATCCCACTCAGATACACAAGATGAATTCCATCAATTGTGATTTTACACATCAGTTTGACGCGATTTATATATTATTAATTTGGTGTTGTAATGCATCTCGTATATTTTGCGAGTTTTGGGGAGTTAAATGAGAGGCGCTGTGGAGACTTGGAATTGGGAGTTGCTGGTTGGATTCCTGGGACGAAAATCCAATTTAGCGCCAAAAAAGTGACAATGAAGATGAAATACGTGATTCCATTTCGCAAGTAATACACGCGCCCAGCATTAGTTGCTCTGCCAATGAAAATCGATGCGGGGGCGGCTCACCCGGAATCATAGTGGATACAATTCTATTTCCACTCGCGTTACCACACCATAGTGTGTGGTGAGAAAATTTAAACGACACCTCACCGTTTGCATAATAAAGCACTATCTTATATTTAAATCTCCGACACTTGGGCACCGCTCTTTCCGCCCGGAAGCCATCGAGATTGACGGAGAGTATTGAAAAAGTTTCCCATCCAGATATTAACTTTTGTGCCGAGGCACAATTTTCATTAAACTCCCCAACTATCTCGGGGAAATGCCGAGCCAGTGATTGTTTGGGTGCGGGATATTTTTCTCAAATGGCTGAGGACGAAATGGTGGAGATTCTTCAAGACTTTCATACCATCCAAGACATTAATTTATTCAGAGCACTGCCGGATCCATAAACATTTCTTAGATGGGATGCAAGCTTTATGGAAATGCCGAATATTTTATATCTTTAGGAAATTAACACCCGTCTTATGTGAGATTTCCCTTAGCTCATGGGAAATGCTGAAATAATCATGGAAATGTCTTTTGAATGCTTCCACGAATCTGTCGTCTTCCTGTCTAACACTATTTAATTTTAATTTTCCCCATTGATTAGCTCTCAGACTCTGGGTGGAAAATCCCTCAAAAGCACATTAATTTGATGATAACTCACGACAATGACTACTTCAGCAGTGTTAATTGTCCTCATTAATTTCTTCGCTCTTGAGCCTCATTGTGGAAAAGACATTAAAGTGGGGAAGCAAAAATCCGTCGCAGGGACTGTTTTTATTTTTCCTCCAAAAATAAAAAAAAACTCATTTTGCTCTCATAATGAAAAAAAAAAAGCGAAAACTCATCAAATTTGTCGTATTTTCTCTCGTCTCAAGTAGTATTTTGCACAACTTTCATCCACCTCGTCACCATGACAGTCGATTCGAAGAGCCGTCTAATGGTGAGGAAGCTCAGGTACACACTATTTCGCTGAGCCGCATCTCTCCCACAGACTTTCCAGAGTAGGTGAATCCTCAGCGCCTCGTTCATCTCATTCAGTCACTTATCACTGCCTACGGGTGGAGAATTTAAACCCACCCCAAAGCCGCCCCATCAGGAGGTGCGTGTGAGATAAGATAACAACAGTCATCCCACTCACGAAGCCCCCCAGATACATCCAAAGCAATTTAACTGTTGAAATTGCAAAATAAAAATGCGTTCACACCGAAACTTTCTCTATTTTCTCACTCTTTGTGTTCTTCTACTTGTTCCTCATTCCGCCAATTTTCCTCAAGCCAAAATGTGATAAAGCAGTAGAGTTGATGATATGTTAGGTTGGAGATTATGATGGGTATAATAATTTGGTTTGATGGTTTGAATATATGGCACAAAAATGCATTTGAATGAAATCTTTATATTTAAACCTCATTTTCTTTATGTTAAAATTGATTGAGTATTTGATTATTGCTGAAACAAAACAAATCTTGGAGAAAAATAAGATAACTAATAGTTATTTTCCACCCGATTTAACCCATTAAGCCCTAAGCCTAAACTACCGGGCCAAAATCGATGAAACTTCTTCCAGCATTTAAGTAGGAATAGAAAAATGAGAAAAATTGCAATTAAAAAAAATACCTGTACAGGTATAGGCTATAGAGACAGGTGAATTTTTACACCTTTTGTTGAATAACAGATAAGAAAATGCAAAACCAATGAAAATGCACTTTTCATTAGACATACAACCTATTTCTCACGTCAAATCAAAGTTAAAAATAATTGAAATGGAAATCACTTTGAAATATTTTAAGACTATTAAAATAATAGATCGTATTTTGGGCAAATTTTGGTGACAAGCATCGTGGCGCGGCCTAAAAATCCAGGTAAATATCCGAATTAAGCCAAACCAAAAATAATGTATGCTGACAAAGGTCCAAACTAACATATTTGCTTAGGTGATAGCTGATACGATTTTCACGGTCGCGTAGGGTAAATCGCAAAGTTACTGGTGCAAAAATGCACCATTAGCGCAAAATGGGTTAATCCAGTGCTTTTTCTGACTAGTTTATGTAAAAATGCTTTAAATATATATCATTAAACTAAGAATACCAAGACAACAATTCTTTTAGGAAGGAAACATCTTTACGACACCTATCGATTCGTAAGGTTAACAAATAAAATACTTTAATCGAAACATACCCGCTTTCCCTTACATCTTTCCTTCATTTTCACAATTACCTTATCAATTATCTATATTAAAATTGATCTTACAATTTTCACAACTCCGAAATGAAAATTATTGTTCTCGCAGAATCCACAACACCGTTTCGTCCAAAGGCAACTTTTCCCACCCATGAGATGTTTCAAAGAAATTTTCCGCGAATCCACGATGTGTGCGGCTCCCCTAAAGCGAAACAGCAGCGTGACTAGAATTTTGGTCCCGGATCTCTTGCGAGTCATTAGTTACCGACTTTAACCAAGTTTGGCTTTTGGGCTGTGTCTTTTGAAATCCAATATAATGTAGCGTTAGTTTGTATGTCGTCGCTTGGCACGCAAGAGGGATTGAAGAGCTGAAAAGGGTGGTTCTTAAGCATTTCTTATCGCGTTCGAGTGAGTTGCACTTTTTCAAAATCATTATAATTTCCCCTCTTTTGAATGCGGCGAGAGAAGTTGAGAAAACATTTTATCGGTTTTAATCTAATGAGAATTCTAAATGGGGTATTTTAAAAGTGTGAGTTACCCTGCATTTCCCCCAAAGAAAGCACTCTCAACGCCATAAATGAACTTTAAGGTGAAACCCCTTTTTCACTTGAGTTTAGAAAGTGTGTGAGATATCCTTTCTCATCATTTTCCATGCGGTGAGAAGAATTTTCAGTGTGATAATTAGCGTTATTAATTAGTTTTTGGTGTTTCTGAGCCTCACATTTGTCTCCTCTGTCGCACTGCTGTGACTGGATTAATTGCAAATCCATCCCCCAAAGTTGGATTCTGTTTTATAAGCGGCGCATAGGGATGGGTTTAAAGCACAGGTGAAGTGCTATGGTTGAAAAAGGGAACAATTTCAGATACAACACCGGAGAACGAACCACTCCATTAGCCACTGCTAAATATTTAAAACAATGGAGTGTGAATGATGATACACCCGCTATTCTTCTGGGGGCGAAGTACTTCCGTGCTGGGTATATATGGGGTGGATTTTTGAGGACGTGCGGGGGATACACCAAAAGCTTCCTCATGAGTCTTTTTTTTGCTTTTCACCACCGCCTCTTTCTTGCCCCCACCTCACCACCAACACTGGATATATCTGGGAAAACAATGAATTTCCACGAGAACGTCGCAGGAAGAATGGTGAAAGCCCCCTTTGGTTCGCCCTATTTTGGAAAATCCAGGCGAAATTGCCGGAGATTTTCTCAATTCATCCATTTCGTCCTTCCACCACAGCCCTACCCCCCAACACTCTGCCCAAGGGTGGATCACCATCATCTATTCTTCTCACACAGCCCATCATTTACTGCTTCAGAGATCGTTTAACGCAGGTGTTTTTGCTAAAACACTCCCTCTCGACTCGTCTCCAATGATTCTCTCATTTCGCTACCATTATCCAGTTGAACCCCCAACTACATATGTACAATTCCTGGTTCATCCATGAGATGAAATTTTACACCCCTGCAAATTCACTCGACTACACTCCGGAAAAGTGGACGCAATTTGTATTTGCCCATAATGATAAAAGTATAGGTACCTACATTCAAATACAAGGTAATGAACTTTGCTTGAATTATGTACAATTGGAATAATTTGAGGGCCAAATTATACTGAAAATTTTACAACATGTTTGTACAAAATATTTGAAAAATATTTTGAAATTTACTTATAATTCCACATACAACGTTTTTGATAAAAACTTTGGAAAATTTCTTGAAGTTTGCAAATTATTAATAAGTTTTACAAAAATAAAAAAAACTTTCACTGTAGAAAGGTTCTATGTTTTTTTTTTTCGAATGCTTTTCTAATCTACGTTTCTGTAAGTCTTTTAAACTGAAAGTTATACAAACAGATAAGAAACCGCTGAAACGTGCAAATTAAGTACAAATTTCTGGTTAACTCTTCCTTCTTGTTTTTAATTGGTATCTTTTGACCATTGAGCACCACAACACAGGATACCCATGTTACTTCTATCCATTTCCCCTTGCCTTGTTTTTCCACACACCCTTGAGATGGTAAAGAAAAATATGCAGTGATAACCAAGCATATAGTAGTTTTTCTCACCCTCGTCTTAATTGGAGGAAAAATTCATCCCAAGAGAGAGAGCGAGAAATGATGAAGGAAAAGCGATTAAGAGAGGGTGTTATCCATCCCGTAATTCCATTACATTTGCCAGTGTTGGGTTTTCCCTGCCATGTTATAGAACTCCTAAAGAGGCCAGTCCTTGATTAATCAAAGCATATAAGATTCTGCTTGTATTCCAAACGACTTCCGACCAATTTACTTACTTGAAGCAGCTCACCAGAGTCGTTGACAAAAAAGGTATTCACTTGAAAGTGCAGTGCAATCCTCTGAAATTCTATCAATGGTCGTTTAATTGGCAAGAGTGACCCTTGACCGACATATTGATTTCAATTGATGGATTCTCATGTGGAAAATTTCCGCATTGGCAAATTATTTACGGTGAATGTCACTATTTACCACTTGATTTGGCATAATTTGAAAGTTGTGAAGTGAAAATTGGTGGAAATTGTAAAGAGAGATTCACCAGTATTTGAGACTCAAACTTTCAACCTTCTCATTTAGGTTAGAAACTTTCCTCCACACAATTTTCATGGTATAAGCACTTAAGTGACGCTCCAACTTATCAAGTCTTATTCACACATGCCGGGTAGAAAATAATTTATTTCATATATTACCTGCTGTTCTAACTGCGGGGAGAACTTCATCATTTATGGAGGAAGAAAATCTTTTTGATATTCTATCCTATAGTGAATAAAATTTGCAAAACTTGAGGTGAAAAATCTTCTTTTGAGAAGTTGAGTAATTAAATATCTCTTTAAATGTTTTAAGTTCACTTTTCATGGATTTTGTGGAAGAAAGCAAAGTGCAATAAAGTCTAACAGATGCTATTTGCTGAATTAAAGATGGATTCAATTCAAATGAGAATTATAGTTTGAGCTTTAAAAGCTTTACTGAAAAATTATTCAAGTTTTTGCAAATGTTCTAAAGTCAAGAAAGTTACACCATGTGGCTTTATTCCTATGTAGAATCAGCTCGAGAAGATTAAATTTGATCAACACCACATCTTTTAAGACTAAGGGTTACAGAATGAAAGCTTTAACAAGCTTTCGTAGCTTTTTGTATCTCAAATTTGTCATTTCTTGCGACAGAGTGTGAAAATTCTGTGAAGAGAAATTCTGTTCAAGTTCATTGTTTGCGAATGTTTGTGAAACTTAAAGATACACCACCTGTATTTAATTAACTTTTATTGTCATCTTCATTTCCACGGGTTGGGACTTAATTGTATATGTTGAGAAGAATTTGAGATGTTTTTCCCCCTATTTAAATTTCAAACCCCCCTCCTCGAGCATGGCAAAAGGTGGCGTGAAAAAGACTTTTCTCTGTATATTAGACAGCTCCACTCTTATACACTCTTTGACGGTATTCAGGAAGACTTTCTCATTATATTGCACAAAGTTTACATAATCGTCGACTAGTTTCAAAAAGTAAAGGAAAGGAGAAAAGCTTTTTTTATCTTTTACAAAGACGTCACGTATGAAAAGTGCAACAAATAGCACAAAAGAGATAAAAGTCTTTTTTTTACAAAAAATAACGATGAGTTATAATGGGGTGAGAGGAACAAATTAGAGGAACTCCCAAAGTCCCATTTTGCCATCCATTCTCGTAACTTTTTCCACCAATTCCACACACTTCACATTCGCAAGAGTAATTTTTCACACTGAACCATCTGCTGGTATAATTTTCAATACTGCGAGAGCTAAATAAATGTTACTTCACATGTATTCTAATGACTTTATGTAAATTCACCAGCGCCTTAATGGAAAAGATTCGCAGAATTTGAGATTTTGGGTGACACAACGTGATGTAATTCATTAAATTTAATCCATCTTGCCAGACTTCCATCCATTTCTATGAAGAAATGTGTACCTTAATCTTGCAAAATCTGCAGGGTGTTCATATTTATTAGAGAAAACTTATTCAAATTCGGCTCTCACCATTTGCGCGCAAGATTGTCGTTTTTGGGAAACTTTTCCCAGAGTGCCAAACACCAAAAATTCATCCATACTTTGCATTAATGAAAATTCAACACATCTGCATAACACTCGTCATAACTCAACGGCAGTCAATGGTTTTTGCTGAAGCGCTTTCATCGATTAAAATGCCATAGTTTTGCAGCACCATTTGCCCCGGGATTTTTTGGCCGGACGCATGGGGTGGCAATGTGATCCCTGAGGCGACATGAGAGTTAGAAATTTTTTATTTGGAAAAATCACATGTTTTTTTTACCCGTATTAAAGCTTTTAGCTTATGGGAAAATCTTTAAACTTTGAATGACAGAAAATATTGAATTATTGGTTTTAAAATCTTTTAATTGGCAAATCGATTGCGGTTGAAACTCGAGGTTAGACATTTTATTGTAATTTTGCCTCGAAATAAGCAAAATCATGCAAATCTCGACTCAAAATGGGCAAAGCGACATCATTAATGCCTCGAAATAGCCTAATTAACATGGACAACTTAATAATTTTTATAAGTTTAGAAATAGGTAAAATCGTACAATGGTTGGCTTTAAATGCGCAAAGCAAAGAGGGATATAAAGGCTAGAATAGCGTACGCCACTTCCAGCAATTTTACATTTTTTATGAAAGCTCCCCCTTTTGATTATTTGTTTGGTTAGTTCATTAGTCATTGCTTCGATTAATCGTTCAGTAGATTTGTTCGTTATTGCTTCGATTATTCGTTCGCTTAATTTGTTCGGCATTGCTTCGATTGTTCGTTTGATAAACTTTTGTTCGTCATTGATTCGATTGTTCGTTCGGTATATTTGTTCGTTATTGCTTCGATTATTCGTTCACTGAATTTGTTCGACATTGCTTCGATTATTCGTTCGCTAAATTTGTTCGACATTGCTTCGATTGTTCGTTTGATACATTTTTGTTCGACATTGCTTCGATTATTCGTTCGGTAGATTTGTTCGTTATTGCTTCGATTATTCGTTCGCTAAATTTGTTCGGCATTGCTTCGATTATTCGTTCGGTAGATTTGTTCGTCATTGCTTCGATTATTCGTTCTGAGAGCTCCTTGGATGTCTTAAAAATCTCTATTTATGTATATCAATTAGCATTTCCACTTTCAAAGACTCACTTCCATTCAAATGTATTCAACTTCTAACCATATTACTTTCCCTTTGAGTCACTGATACCGATTAGCTTCGAAATAAGCAAAATAAAGGCTAATACAATGGGTTTTCTCAAATTGACAATTTGATGAATTTATAAATTTATAAACTGATTACAAATTTTGTGTCAATAAAGTTAATGTATTAGTTTATCTCAAATCGGTAAATTTTCATCAAACTGGATGCTTTTCAATTATCTCAGGAAGATCAGGTCATATCTAATGCAAAAGGGTCATTTGCAATTTGAATTTTGGGCTTTTTAGATCTATTTCAAATATGGCGCACAGTATATAAAGTAAGTCCTTAACGACCCCCTGTCAGCAAGATATTCCAAAGCAGACATCACCCACTCCCTCAATCTGTGTGTTTATTCCATCTTCTGCTTGGTAAGAAAAAGTGATGTTTTCCAATAAAATGACTTATCTAGCAGTAAATAAGTGGCACAACAAAATAAGCTTCACTTTAGAAGATTAAGCCAGAGCATTCGGATAAGAGTGAATAAAATTTTGTGAGAAAAAGGCGAGTTAAGATAAAGAAGCGAGGAGGTTTTTGTTCTACATTTTGCCAACCCTCACCCTTCCTCAAAAACACTTTTCCCCACATAGCATCAATTGTATTATGATGCCATAGCTAAACCCCACCCTTCCTCCTGTACTGCATTTTATCACCATTCCCCAACTCATGCCACGGAGCCCTTGCGCCAATTTTCTGTCTACGTCCCACACCGTCAAGTGATGAAAATGTATATTTTCCTTCCTCCTTCACCAATGTTTTGTTGTGTTATTGTTGCTGAATTGTGCTGCTTATATTTTCTTTCTGGGTGAAAATATTATGTTACAACATATAACATTCTCTACATTGTATTGCTGAACATCTCCACGCTAAATACACCCACACTCCCTTTCGACCAAATATACACAAATTTTCCTACACTACAGGGCTAATTTTCCGTTTTGATATCACTCAGTGGAGTGTTTGTTTTTGTTGTCTTGTTGAGCTTTTGTGGCTATTTTTTTGCAGACCTCTCTTGTCTTTTATCAGCCTCAAAATGTGAAATTCCTCCGACACTAGAAGAGAGAAAAAACTTTGAGTTGTTGAAAAAACCAACCCAGAAAGACGTCATCTTGCCTGTCTTTCCTGTATATGGAAAAAGTTGACTTTTCACTTTCACAATAATGCTTCACGCACTTTTTTCCTCAGCGGATTGTCGTATGAAATTTTTATTCCTCCCACTCTATGTCATATAGTTTGATTTTATTGTCCTGAAGCTCGATGTTATTTTGCTATTTTCTTCTTCATGCGAGGGTGGAAAAATATTACAAATCATATATCTTGATTTTCGCAAAGTTGTTTGTCGTCTCCAAGCATCAAAATGACAGAGACTATTGGGAGATGATACAGAAGACAGTCACCAAATAGGCGTCTCTTCTTCAATATCAAAAAGAATAAAATTATCTTGAAAAATACATTGGGATGAAGGAGGGAGGGGGGGGTGTATGAAAAACATTCTATAGAGCTTGACTTGGTAACACACTTGACAAGTTTACGTACAAGCAATTTGATCTATTTTGCAAGTTATCGCATTCTGACACGAAAGATTTACACGAGATTTTATGTCCTTTTTATGGACTCATGGGAAGTGAAATAAATAGATGGAGGAGTGAAAAGTCAATTTTGTTGAAGCGTTTACTAGTTACAACCATATTCAACAGTGCTATAAAGTGACAAGAATCACTTTTGAATTTCTATTAGGATCTTTTTATTATAGGAAGATTCTTACCTTTGGAAGTTTATACAAGAAAAAAACGCTAATTTCACGTAAAATCCCAAATGTGAATCATCAATTAAAATTGAAGCTCTAAAGAGCTTTAAGTGCGGCACGTTGAAAGGAAAAGCTTCACAGTGAAAATCTGTCATAGATGAAAAGCTCTTAAAAAAACTTAATGAGATAAAATTTCTGCAAACACTGAAACACAAATTAAGTTTTTTATACCATCCCTCGCGGCGGCTCTTTGCACACGGCTGAGTTTTAGAGTCTTGAAAATGAAGGACAAAAAAATCATCATATAAAAAAGACTCCAACAGGGAAATTCTTTGTCCAAGGAATAATTAGAGAATCTCAAGTGAGAAGCACAACAATGATGCTGCTTTATCACGAAAAGGAGGCACATTTCCTGGCAACACCAGAAAAATGGGAAAAATCCTTTAATGAGTTTATTGTTGAAAAAAAAAATTCAATGGCATATATAATACATTACATAGTTTACATATAAAACAAGTGAGTATTTCTAGATTGCAAACATGGAATTCTAACAGACTATGTCAACTCGAATTGAGATCAAAGAAGATTTTAATACAATATTTTTATTTTTTTACGTAACTGAAAAATTCCAAAACTTAATGAGTTACAAATATTTTTTAAAAATTTCATGAACAGAACATTCCTTGAAATTTAGTCCTAATTAAGTACCTTTGCCGCAATCAGCAAGTCTCTATCCATAACGATTCTGTATCTTCTATTTGATTCTTTATAATGAAACTCGAGAGTTAAAAGGATGACTTTTAAAGTGATTTAAAATGGAATTTACATGATGCTAAATGGACACATGAAGTATTCTTTTTGTACAGCGAGAATTTCCTCTCAGCAGTGGAATCTTTATTCTCCACATTGAAAGAGCTTTTGAAAGTTTAAGCTCACGACAGGCAACTTTTGAATAATATATCGTGAATAGCGTCTTTTTTCGTTTTGCTTTCAGATAGGTTTCTATTTATTTTCTTCCTCTTTCACTAACTCTTTTTTCTGTATTCGTCGTAGACAAATCTGGTGGTAAGAGAGATTTCAGTAGAGTATATTTTATATCTCTTGTTGGAAAATTTTTATTAATAACCCTAATACCATAAACATAAAGCAAAAATAATTGACATACATCCGGTGTATGAATAAGTCTGTTTAAGACGTAAGTAAATTAATTTAAGAAAATCTTTTTATGAGACTCTCATAAAAGAATCTTTGTTAATTTAACAACGGTTTTTTTTTATTCAGAACTTTTAATCTAATCAGATTTACACTGTAAATAACAACACTGGCTTGAGGCACTTTAATACACGTATTGTGGATGAAATTGAGTGTTGTGTTCAAGCACTGCTACAGCTGGTTGAAGGGGACCAAATACTTTACAATTGATTTGACCCGAAGTCAACCAGCTACACACAGTGTTGCGTTTTATCAATTTCTCCTCTGCCCACGAGATCGCTGGCTTGATGCTTGTTAATCCATGGGAAAAGGAGCTCCGTCAGCCGGTGACTATTATTGGGAAAAGTGTCAGGTCGACGAGGGAAAATCTTCATGGTGTAGTCATAGAAATCACTCTTAAATCTCCTTCTCGTTCACCCACTCACGGAAAATCCCTCAATAACACTCGAGTGTGCTCAATATCATGCAATTTCGTCGGCTTGGCATCCTTTCCAATGGCTTTACCATCAAGCTAATATATAGATTCGGGGTGTCGATGAGCCATTGGGTATCGATGTGGGCGTTTTTGTCAGCCCGATGATGGCCATTTGTGCCTCGTAATGGCTTTTCACCCGTCGCCAAAAAATCCCTAGCCCAGAAATTATATTTTATGTTTATGCTAGCAAATCCCCGACAATTCTGTTTTGTATATTTTGCAAAATGCCAACATACATTGGGTTGGACGATTTCTTCGACACGAAAAAAAAACTCTGGAATGTCTCTCCCTGGTAGCCCCCCTTTATGTCTGCCATGGGGGCAAAATGTCAATACAGCAAGTGGCACGATGTTTGAGAAAATTTCTCCACTCTACATTAGACCCCATAATTTTCCACTTGAGCGAGAGCAGTTGTGAAAACAGGAAAAGTGTGAGTGAATTATTGGGAGTAGGAAAAAAAAAGAGGGAAAAGGGGTTCCATTGATTTTAATTGCTTGTTTGCTTTTGCTATTTCTTCCTCTTGATTTACATTTTCAAATATTGACCCAAGCAAATGAGTCCCTTATTCATACCATCCGGTCGGACTGACTAAATAACCCTGCAAGAGATTAATTTGCTATATCTAATTAGAGAAAGCAACACGGATCACTTTCAACTTGGTGTCATTTTTCTCAGCAATTTCATCAGTTTCTTGGACAGAACATCAGTTATACATGAAGAGGATATCTGATTAAGGAGCTCGGTTTGAGGAGGGGTTCTGGGTCAAAGGTGTAAGTATATACGGCATCCCTTGTTTATGAAGTCAAGTCTAATTTCAGAAATTAGATAACATTATAGTCCTCACCTAAATTTAAAGGATATTTCTAGAAATAATAGAGAAAGAAGCATATCTTTGAATATGTTGCCTAAAGGTATATATATTATAATTTCACTCTAAACCTTTTGTGTAATTTGAAATATCTGCCTGGTATTTCAGTAAAGTTTCGCAGCAGATTATTTAAACAGAAAACTGTACGAAATACAATTGTATTGAAACCAAAAAATTGTTTAAATCAATAAACAGAAAAGAAAGTAAGAATTCAAAGCCATTTGAAATTTTATTAAATCTTTAAAAATCACCTCTCTTATATTTTGAATGAGTTTTGTCAGTTGAACAAAAGCCATGAAGAATTTATTAGTAAAATTTGGAAAAAAATTAAAACTAGGGACAAATGTTGTCTTGTGGAACGTATCTTGTCTTATTATAGAATAGTTCAATAGTTACCTAGTCCCAAATTTTGATTTTGAAATCACTTTAGAAGATCTTTCTTGATTTCGCAGTTTTTTAAGACTCAAAAACTTAAAAATTGAGACTATTATTAAACTGTTCAATAATAACTGACCTTATGCTTATTCAGCTAAAAGTTTGATTGATTTCAAGACATTTTGATCACAGTATTCTCAATTAAAATGCTGAAAAATATCCCGATTCAACTATTCTTTAATTCTATTAGTAAAATCGAGAGTAAAATTTTGGGATAAACAATAAATCGAACACAGAAAAACCGTTAAAATATAAAATTTTCCTGTATATTTTCATAAAATAATCTTTTAAAATTAACCTTTTATATATTTAAAATTTAAATAAAAATTTAAAATTATCCTTAAAAAATCTAAGCTAAAATAAACTTTTAAATTGTTTTAATACTATCTTACTTCTTTCAGTGAAAATTTATTCTTGACTGTAATTATTATGAAAATTTTAAAGTTGGAAAATTATAATACAATTAAAATTCCTCATGTCATTGTTGTGAAATCTCCTGATTATATTGAAAAGGGTATTGTGCTGAGAAAATTGTCTTCCTTCCTCGTCTATTTTCACATTTTCAACTATGATTTATCTCATCATTAATTTTCCATCGTTAAGGTATGGGAATCACCTCGTCAATGCACATTTCTCGTCAGTCGTGGGTGGAAAATATACCGAAGAGTTATTGGATATTCTGAGACAGGCGCAATTGGGCTAAAACTGTCTGGCTCGGTGAATGGCGTTGCACCTGATGATGCATTGAGTATACCGGAGTGGAAATCACGAGCGTTGAAATCCATTATGTTGTCTTAAGAGACAGGATTTTCAAAATGCCCCACCTTCGTGCCTTTCAATTAGACACGTCAAGGATATTTCCATCTCACTCTTCCACCCAATTCTTTTCTGCCTGTCTCCGTCCAAGGAAGTTGCCAAGAGATTGAGATTATCCCCATTTTCTGTTCTCTACCCCAAATTCAAATGAGATTCCCGTCTTTACAGCGCCGCGCGGGATTTCCATCTGAAGAGACACACCCGAAAATGCCATGAATGGAAGCATGGTTTGAAAAGAAATGGGAATTTTGGCAATAAATCAATGGGTGTTTATCCATCAGTTAATTAAATTCCTCAGCAGCAATATATCTCGTGAGTTATCCCAATAACACAGCACATTTCCCATTTCATCGACATTATCAACATTTTTTTTTCACTCATGGAGAAATTGTATTATTATTTTTTTTTGTTCTTCCAAGAAAATACCTTTGCACAATTCACCAGGAAATGCTATTGAGCACGTGGAGGAAAAACTCAAAAGGCGTTTCTTTATATGATTTCCTGGTAATTCATATTTTCATGGTGACGGAGGAAGTGAATAAAATGTAATTAAGAATCAAATGTGAAAACTAAATAACCATACATATAAGGCTTTAATGAAAACAATCAGATTTCTTAGGTAATAAGAAAATGCTGAAAAGACATTTAATAATGAAATTTTAATGGATTTTTATTATTTGGGACTGAAGACTATAAAAATTAAGAAAATTCCGCCATTAATTC
This sequence comes from Phlebotomus perniciosus, assembly GCA_918844115.2. Taxonomy (NCBI): domain Eukaryota; kingdom Metazoa; phylum Arthropoda; class Insecta; order Diptera; family Psychodidae; genus Phlebotomus; species Phlebotomus perniciosus. Next base: position 19,408 of record CAKKOB020001475.1, read on the forward strand.
AAAAAGTGCATCAGCTAAATCATCATTTAGCTTAAAAAATGATCAAATTAGCAATCTTTGAATAGATGCTTGCAAATTTGGTACAAATATTGAATTTAAATTGCATACGAAAAATATTACCAAAAATTCAACATTGTGCTTTCTCTTATCACGTTAAAATAATTAAAGGTCCATTATCAAATGAACAATGTTATCTCTATGAGCTAAAAAAACTCCCGCAGTTGAATTCAATTATGATTTGAGATTGAAATTGAATTATAAAAAATGCAAAAAACATTTATCGCTTTCAATGATAAAATTTGATGATGAAAAAACCAGTCAAATAACATATTAATTTGTAGACTTTTACATTATACATATTAATATTGAATGCGAATAAAAAAAAATTTATCGGGAAGGGTAAAAAGCTTACCATTCGAAGCTTTTCATCTCTCGTTGCACTGAATTTTGTGTGATGGTGGGAGAAAATCAATTGAATAGTATCTCTTTGAGCAGATAAAATTGCGTATATGCTAGTTATAGATTTTTGGGCAAAACCAGTTAAATGGATGAGATTCCATTGGGGGTTTGGGAGGCAGCAGAAATTATATGAAAGCCACAAATACACTGTGTAGTTGCTGAAGCCACTACTCACTCCCTTTTCCTGGGAATCATCCGAAAACCGCATTACCACATATTTCATTGGAATCTCATTTCAATTTCAAATTTTGCAAAATGGTAATAACTTTATAAAACAGCACAGTCAGGACATGTCGTAAACTATTTACGAACTGTATATTTTTATTCTTCTGACCCCGGACGACTCAAAAAGTCCCGTGGGGTTAATTATAAAATTTAAAAAGGGTGGCTAAAAAATGTTTGGTATCGTGTCACGATTCATTTCAATATATTCATTGTAGGAGCTATCTCATAATTTTTTCCCATACAATCGAATTTCCATCCATTTATTTTTCGATGACAAAAATGTCCCTGCTGGGCATTTTTGATTAACAGTGTTATGAATTTTGCATGAAGAGGCATTTTACCTAATAATTTTGACTTCATTAAAGGAATAATTAATAGACAATTCAGAGCCTCATTGATCCTCTTATGCACCTCAACATAATCGGACAATTGTTGGTTGAATTTTATATAATTGTAATGATATTACAAAATTTCTGGTCAACTCTATTTAAATTAATGATACGTATTTATTTTTCGCATAAAAGACTAATTACACAATATTTTAATTAATTTACACAGCATGGTTGATTAAATTATCGGTCATTTAGGGAAATGAGGTTGGATTTGCCATATGGCAAAAAATTGTGTTTTCATTATTCTTTCTGTCAATAGTAATATTCTCTAAAGCTTCATCAGCAGAAAAAATTGATAAGCTTTTTAATTGTGATACATATCCGGACAAAGAGCATACATTTTAAATGGAATTAAAATGTTGAAAAATAAATTAAATCCTTGTATTGGGCAACAAAAAGCCTTGATAGATGAAATAATGTAAAAGTAGGGGAGTGGGGGCTGTTTGGATTACATTTTTATATAAGGTACTTTAAAATTATAATTATAAATAAGTCTATTATTTAATGAAATTAGTTTGAATTGAAATTGATTACAAAATTTTATTATTATTATTGTTTTATTATTTGCCTTTTTCATTGATGAGTGATAATAATTTTTTGATAGAAAATATTAATATTTGATTCATACAATCTCCCAACCTCACTTTCAGCATATCATAACCTCAATTTAACCTCTTTTGTTGCTTTCAATCAAGAAATTAACGACAATTTGAGTGCAATTCGGTGAACGATTGCATGAATGCTTTTCAATTTTCTCCCCATCAATGGAAATTTGTTTTTTTTTTGTTGTGACAAAATTGCAGATGAATGGCATGAAAAGTGGAGAAATAAATGCGTCAATAGAAGAGTGTTAAAAGCGTATTATCAAGTCCATGTGGTGGCTGGTAGCTTGTTAATAAAAATCACATTTTGATGAGAAAATTCACGGGCAACAATAACCACTGGTTGAACTCACTGAAATTTGCTACATTTTCTCATACTTCTCTCCCTTCCCCCTTTTTTCCACCCTCCGTGTATACACACATTTTGGTTCTCTGTTCGCATGAGGTTTCGTCTCGAAAATCCACTTTGGGGCGTCGTTGTTGGGAAATCCATATGGAGTGAGGATTGGGAAAAAGCAGCACTGTATAAGCGACATTTGAGTATGAATAATGCTTAAACAATGGATTTTCCCTAAAACTGCATAACTGGTCGGTACAACATCTGCAGGGCGATGGATTTCCATTGCTGTGTTGCACATGGTGACGAAATAATTTCAAAAATACAATTAATCTTCATTTTTCACTGGCAACCTGGAGTTGAAAATATTGCAAATTACATACACTGAAAGAAAAGAATCGTAAGAAAATCGTACAAAGTTCGTCAATATCGGTTGTTAATTTCATTTTGACAAAATAGGATGTAAATGGAGGTATTTTGGAGGTAAGTTCGTAAAAAATACGAGATTTTACGAACTTA
>CAKKOB020001476.1:0-15633 GCA_918844115.2 Phlebotomus perniciosus
GAGAAACTTAAGTTTTCAAATTAGGATTTTTTAAATTTTTTAATCTTTCGATTTCCAGCACTTCCATGTTTTTATAAGCTCATATACCTTCCGGAACTACGAAAATTTCTATTAAACACTTCCTTCTTTCAATTTTCTTTTTAGTTTTTTTAGTTTTCTTCTATGTTAACAACTTTTCAGAAAGCTTGAAGAAAAAGTATAAAAGCCAAGGGGGAGATATTATGGTCAAAAAGACGTACACCACTTCCACCACTTCCATGTTTGTAGAAAAGCTTCCCAAAGCTCTAATTCGGAAGTTTTCAGGAGTTTTCATTCTATAAATATTATTTTCTATACTAAAGCCTTAGCTTTATAATAACATTTTTGAGAGCTTTTAAGAAAGCTTTCTAAAGCTTTTTGAAATAACTTTCTAATAAGAAATCTTCATAAAAAGCTTCTTATGTTTTTGCTTCCCAAAAAAAGCTTTTTAAGAAAATCTGCTAATAAAGATTTCTAAATAAACTTTGTAAGAAAGGTTTCCAAAGCTTCCAAGAGCTTTAAAAAAAAGCTTTTCAAAGCTTTCTGATAAAGCAATATAATAAGAAATCTTCTTAAAAATCTTTGAAAAATTTTTGCTTCCTAACAAAGCTTTCTAAGATAGATTTCCAAAGCTTTCTGTGAAAGCCTTAAGAAAATTTGCAAAATCTTTCCGGAATTTTTAAAGCTCAGTGGAACTTCAAGAGCACTAAAAATTATTCGAAAGTTTTACAAATTTTATAAATGCTCGTAAAATTCTGCAGAGCTTTTAAAGCATTTTTAAAAGCTCCCACTTAACCAAGCTTACACTTTTCAATGTACAGAAAATCCCTTAAAGCCCCTGAAAGTTTTTAAAAGCTCTTAGAATATTCTAAGTGTCTGGAAGAACTTCCCAAAGCTCCCGATCTTCCTTGGATACTTTCGAAATTACTTGACTTATCGTAGCATTTTCATTCCACTTTCAAAAGCTTTTGCGCACTTCCATTCAAATGTACACCACTTAAGTCTGTAATATCTCCCCCTTGACTTTTAGCCATAATATCTGCCCCTTCTTGACAGTTGATCATTAACCACAAATCGAAATTATACAGCCTCAGGTTGTATTTTCAGCAATAGGCTGAGAAAATCAACATCAAGTTGCAATGAAAATTCCTCCTCTCCATCGATGTGGTTGATTCTGGGCGGTTTGTGGTGATTTGACACTATGGCTTCTCCTTTTACTGATTTTGCCAACCTTTAGTATAGAAAATCAAAGAAGAAAATGCATCTATTGATATAATTCCTCTTTATTATGTACATGAATTTGATTATATAATTTTCATAATTTAATATTCTTGTCAATGGAATTCAGATAATTTTCAGTTTATTATTTCAAATATATACTTTGTATTTATTTTTTTATTTTGTGTAAATTGATTGAAAAATATGATTTTTCCGACTATTATGCTGCAATAATTTTTTTTGAAATATATGAGGAGAAATTTCACTATTATATCGTACAAATAAAATTCTTGAGGAATTCTTTTGTCACAATCACTAATTTATTTTTAATTCTATAGAATAGATAAATTAAAATAGACACTTTTGCAGTCAGCAACAAAACTAACATCCTTTTATCTCACATTCCTCAGCAATAATTGATCATGATTTCCGTTTATTACACATGGTTTTCCTTTCAATAGTTTAAGTTACACATATTTTATGATTTTTTTAGTTTATCTCTCTTCCATAAGATAACTTTATCAATAAAAACTCTATTATAGCTCCACAGATATTTTTGTTCTCGGCTGGGTTTCTTTTCCGGAAATATATAGATTTTCCCTTGAAAACATCCTCTGGCTTCTGTTTTTTTGCATCCATGACGTGAAGAGATTTTATTTACTTAAACAAATTTCTTTTTATATATGGAAAGATTTCACCTCACTATATTTCTCATTTTAAAGGGAATTGAATTTTCTTGTTGATTTCCATCAATTTCTCTCTCTCTCTCGCATTCAAGGATTTTTTTACACTATGTGGGGGATGAAGAAAGTCTAAAGATTCCTTGTTGGTGTTACATTTGATAAATGAAGGAGATTTAATTGAGAGTCATGTGGTTTTCCGTGGGTTTTCCAAGGAAATTGTTCAGTGATTCCTGCATAGAATATTGTTAAAATTTAATGTTAGATGAAAGGGAAATTTTCCACGGCACTTTACCTGATCCTGAAGAAGAAGTTGAGCCAAGAGATTTATTTCCTCATCAGTTAAAATGCTGTTTCTCAAATTGCCACCGTCACTGCGTCCCCAGCGCAGTCGTGCTGGCTTCCTCTCCTCACGAGTCATTTGAACATCTCCAGGATTTCCCAATTCCTAAGAAAAATTTAACGAGAAAAAGCGCCAGTGTGAGTAGCATAAAGTCTTCTTCCAATCGATTAATCTCGTATATGTATTGAAGCATCTTTTTATGAATGTGTCGCCCAAAAGGATGAGCGGGGGGTGGGAGCTTCTGAAGTTCCCGAAATAACGTCCTCATCGGACAGATATATTTTTGGGACCAAGTGAGAAGATTGAGAGTATAAAATTAGCCGGAAAAATATTCCTCCGCCCCCACAAATTTTCACATCCTCCCCCAAATAAGGGTGATGAAAATTATTTAAAACATTTCTATACTCATAAATTTCACCAATAAAATTAACCAACAGATTTCCCGGAATTTTACTATATACAAAATTCAGCGTAAATTCCGATGAAGAGCACTTGAATTTTTTTCCCACTCTCGATATAAATTTAATCCCTCGAGGCTAAAAAGTTTCCTGATGGAACATATGACAGAGAGAAGGTGTAATGTGATAACAGATAATAACATTTTACAGGCACTTTCTGCCCATTCAAACAATTTTCTTCAGCGTTACATGGTGCAAGATAACACCGGCAAAAGCTCACGTCTGAAGCGGAAAACGCTCAATGTTTGAACTATGGGTGGGTTTCGAATGAATTGTGGTTTTAGATTGACTGCAGCTGCATAAATAGTGTCTCCACGGTAGCCCTTTGATGTACCTGGGAGTTGAGCTTGCGTTGATTAACCACTTTTCACTTATGGGCCTCTGGGAGCGAATTGAAGGAATATTTGCTCACTGTGGGCGTTGGTATTTCGCGAATTTTAAAACGCTGAACAAATTTGTTCTCAGACGTTTCCAGTATTTACCGATCTTTTATTCGGAACTGCATTTATATTTTTTCCAAGCGAGTCATATTGTCGGCAGTAATGCAACTTTAATAGGAAGTGCAAGTCCATATTTAGATGTGAAAGCTTAGGTTAATTTCTCTAAAGATTCAGTTAATTTTGATAAATAAATTTGACGAACATTTAAAAAATTTAAACAGCTCTTACATATAAGCTCCTGAGCTTATGAGCTTTAGCAATTATTATCTCTAGAATTATGTTTAAAGGTTTCGAAAGAGAGCTTTTATGTATGAGAAATCAAGGGGGAGATATTATGGTCAAAAAGACGTACACCACTTCCAGCACTTCCATGTGGAAAAACTTCCCAAATTCGGAAGCTTTGAAGAGCTTTCATCCTATCAATTTTATTTTATATATACTACTAAAACTTTCTAAAGCTTAAGCTTTTTATTGTTTTCTAAGAAAGACTTCTCAAACTTTCTACAGTTTTCTGAAAAGCATTCTAATTAGGAATCTTCATAAAAAGCTTCCTATATTTTCGATTCCTAAGCAAACTTTCTGAAAAAGGTTTCGAAAGCTTTCTATGAAAGCTTAAAGCTTCCTAAAAAAAGGTTTCTAAAGTTTCTATCAAAGTTTTAAGAAAATTTGCAAAAGCTTTTCAGAATTTTTAAAAGCTTATATAAAACTTCCAATTCTCTAAAATTATCCGAAAGCTTTAGAAATTTTAAATATCTCTTAGTTGTTCAAGCTTTCAAGTTTGAATGTTTAGGAATTACCTTAGAAGCTCCTAAAAGCTTTCAAAAGCTCTTGAATAATCTAAGATTGTGGAAGAACTTCCCAAAGCTCTTGATTTTCCCTGAATGCTTTCAAAATTAATTGGCTTATCTTAGCATTTTCATTCCACTTCAAGTTCTACTTCCGAAAGCCCTCGCGCATTTCTATTCAAATGTACACCACTTCACTCCATAATATCTTCCCCTTGTGAGAAATTAACTGAAATTTTGAAAAAAATTTAGGGTTTCGTATGAAATTTAGAAAAAGCTTCAGAATTGGTAAACCTGGATAATTTTTAGAGAGCTTTTAAAATACGAATCTTCAAAGCTTTTAAATAAAATCTTGCAAAACTTCTTCAAAAGTTACAAAAATTAAAAAAAAAAAGTTAGATCGTTAATTTTTTAAATTTTATTGAAGAATCTTTAAGCTTTTAAGCTTTGCTTTCATCAAATTTTGTAAATCTTGTTTTTTGTTTGTTTTTGTTTTAAATTTTTGAAAGCTTTCTGAAATTTTGTTTTTTTTTGTTTTTTGGTAAATTGAGAGTTAAAATTACCTCGTTTGAATTTTCACTGGTCGTTGCTGCACTTCGTCCCCAGCGAAGGCGGCTGGCTGGCTTCCGTTCTGGCCGTTTGAAGGTGAGCTCGTCATTTATTAAGTCCTTAAAGATAACAAATCATATCCATATAACACTGAAAGCCCCAATTTACTCAAAAGCTCTTACCTGATTGAAGGTGGGAAATAGGGGATCATTTCGTCGTCCAAATCTGAGTCTCAGGGATGGTGATCGGATTGGTTTCTGGTTGATTTTCTCCATCTGCTGAAGATTCTCAGTTAAATATCATAATGTTCCCGAACGGGGGGGGGGGATAAGGAATTCTGGGACAATACCTGGAAGGGATTGAAGCTGGGATCACTGCGTCTGCCGAAACGTAGCCTGAGGGAGGGTGATCTCACGGCTTTGCGCTCCACTTGGTGATCGGAAAGTGAAATGGGACCAGTGTATTCTCGCTGTAGTAAGCTCTCGTACAGATCATTTATCGAACCTAATTGTGTACAGTTTTATACAGATATTCACAGTGTGTTTGGGGGATGCCTTTGTGGAAACATCAGAGAAAGATTCTCTGGCATAATTTAACTTTATGTACAATTTTTAGTGTGTCTTGCTCCAGAGAGATTAAGATCTGTCTCTCAGATTTTCTTGATTAGAAAGTTGTCGGAAAAATTGCTTTGTCTCCTCGCGAGATAATCGCGAAAGGAAAAAGTTCCTTTGGAGACAGATTGCGATTAGGAATTCATGAGCACAATTCTTGAACTTTATCAGATTTCCATTTAAGAATTTTCCTCTTATTTCCCTCCGTAAATTAACACGTGGAAATGATTTAGGTCAAAGTGTCTTGATCTGTTGGTGTGAGATCCATTTTGAAAATTAACAAATAAATCAAAATGAGATTGCAAAGGTCAGAGGTTAGAGTGTTAGTGCGTGATAGAAATGAGTAAAGATGATGTGATGGAATGAGAAATACGTAAGTTACTCACTCTCCGTGTCCAGTGCAGGAGCTGCCATGAGCATCTGAATCGCAAGAATCAGAACAAATATCAGAAGAGATTGTTTGGCGCCATTCATTTTTCCTTCCTGCAAAGAAAATGTAAGGAGAATTCTTTATTGTCCTCTAATGGGCTCTTTGTCACATTCGGAAGATTTCCATCTTAATCCTCTTGTCAATTATTTCCTCTTGAGACTTCCGGGAGAGAGAATCAGTGCGGGGGAGGGAGAGATTGTCTTATAGTTTCTCGGGTGTTTCTCTTTATTAGCCAAAAGCTCTTTGAACAGGAGCTTCGGGGTAAATTGAAGTCTTGTAGAAAGAATTAATTTATCCTGAATATATTTCATAAATTTTCCAAAAGTCTCCAGAGGAAAATTCAGAGAGGGCTGCATAATTGGATAGAGAGAATCTTCCTCATGGGAATTTTTCCCAACTCAGATTATAGGCAACACGTGGAGGTTCTTTGATTTTACTCTCATACGAAAAACGTTCTACTGTTAAATTTTTACTCCTCGTGGGCGAGAGAACAACAAAAAGGAAATTAACTATATGACAAAAACACAAGGAGGAAAAGTTGCAATAATTGAAAATTATCCGGAAATTGCATTTTCCCCGCAGTTGTGCAAAAGTTGAAAATAGAATCAGCTCGCTTTTCGTTAACTCTGAAAGGGTTTTCGTGTGTTGAGCGGGAAAAAAATGGGCAGGATCAATTTTGGAGGCTTGTTTAGCCGCCATGAAATGAATTAAGTGGACCCCATCAGCTTAATTAATGTCTCATTTGGGAGTATAAATTTCACACGATCCCCCTGACAAGTCTCTCAACATCTCAGAGTTGAACTTTTTAGCCCTCCCCCCTCTAACCCTGTCTGGAGTGACTACATGAGAAGTGAATTTCGTGACGCAATTAGAATAATGTGGAAATGAGATAAAAACCCATCAGGTGGCCTTTTGTCAAAAAATCAGTCCCACGGGGAATTTTCAGGGCCTCGCGAACATGTCCGGCAATAGTAGAAAGTCTCGTTTCATATTAAAAAGAGTAATCGGTTTTTGTTGAATATTTTACCTCGTTTCAATTACATAAAGTCAATCGTTGGAAAAATCAATAGGAATGTATGAGGCAATTATAGTTTCATTTCAATAGGGTAAAGTTACCTTATGAAAAATAAAAATATTATTTGAGCTTATTTTTTGAGGTTTTACAGGAGCTTTTGAGGATTTTTTTGGCCAATTTGAAATTGCTTTTATTTAATTCTTTTATAAACATTACAAAATTTCAAGATTGAAGACGTTTGTGAGCTTTTACAAATTTTTCGTTATTTTGCTAAAGAAGAAAGAAAGCTTTTTCAAAGCGTTCAGAACAAATTTCTGTTTAAACGAATTATTTTATTGAAGTCTACTTGTAAAGAAATTTTTATTTTTTGCAAATACTTATAGCTTTTTTATATCTTTTTAAATTTTAACATTTTTTCTCAAAATAAATATTATATTTCAATGTCACATCCCCTCCACTAACCACGAATCCATAAAATTTTAATTTAATCCCAAATCTAGACGATTTATCCATTTGCCCTCCCAAAACCCTTTTAATAATTCAGTCAGCATTCTCAAAAGAGCCTCGTAACAATCCCCTTCTGCGGATGAGATAACCATCAATTGTCTTCGTCGGTTAACCTGGAAAACTATCTGATTATAAAGTTGACAGGGACGTTGGAAAGAAGCCACCCTTCCGGGCATTGTTTGCGCGTCAGAAAAAAGTAGAAGCAAAGAAAAAAGTCACTCCCCCAACAGGGATCTGTTGCAGTTGTTGCGTGTCTCTGATGAGCTTTTCGATGTCACGACCAGAACAACTCTTTTATTCCCAATGTATTGACGCATTTGTCCACCAGGAAGGAAGATCAAACCATCCTGAAGTAATTTCCAAAGGGTTTTTTTTTGCATACAGTTCCAATATTTTATTCAAAAATATCAAAACACGCAACCAGCAAGGAAATTGCAAATTATTTAATCTGGAGAGCTCAAAAATCGATTTATTTTGAAATGGAAGTGAAATTGATTTATCTACCCACTTTTCTAGTTTGTTGGAGTTACGAAGAATAAACTATTGTATGGCAAAACTGTTATGAGAGCGAATAGCAATTCTATAAATAAGCTCTGAGCCCGTCGCATTATCAATAAAATATCTCGACTTGAGTAGATAGTAAATAAGATAGAGGGGATAGAGGTAAATCATTTGATACTGAAAGTACTCCTGAGTCATTAATTTCAGACTGGGGAGTGTGATTAATGCCATGTGGGTGGCTGGGGGACCCACGTTGGGGAATGTGCAACAATTTGTGACTTCAATTAATTGGTTTTCACTCTGCAATATGCTTTCGTCAAAAGCTCTCGTTTTTCCCGCCACAGATATGCTTCACATGGTCAATGACTTTTCTTTTGAGCCTTTGAGAGAGATAATTTTCCCGGATATTAATATGTTTTCCTATTTTTTCCTCGTTGGATACCTGCTTTCTGTCTGAGGACCTTCACCCAAGAGTCAATTACCTGCATTATATGGTTTGCCGGGAAATGACCTCGATTTCCGTGAATTTTCCCGCGCAAAATCGTCCCCACTGAATAAACAGCATAAAAGAGTCTATACCAGAGAGCAAATAGACTTTTCTATGATAAACAAATTCAGAACTCAAAGTTTGCGGCTCTTTCAACTTTTCACATTCTTGAGGAAAGCTTGTGGGGATGAGATGGAAATTTATGAGCAACTTTCTCAGCTTACAATAACGTCAATTCTTACTTATGAGGATAATCATGTATAAGCTGTAACAGTGGCTGTCGACAAGGTGTCCCATTAACGATGGATCAACTTTTGTATCCGATGGACAATAGGAAAGACAAACAGGGATTGATGGACTTGTTGAATGTTTAATGAAGCATGAAAGGTTATATCTTCATTCACTTTCATGGTGAATTTTATTGGTTTAGGTAATATTGAAGTAGGGGAGAAGGGATTTACTCGGACACTGCACATTTTCACTCTTATCATTAAATTTTAAAAGAATTTCTAAACTTTCTTTAATCTTTAACGTCGTTACTGATTCAAAAAAACCCTATCTCTAAATTTATCCAGAAAGTTCAAAATTTTTCTGAATTTATATTCTTTATTTCTAAGGAATCTCAACCATTAGATATATCTTGTTTAAGCTTAAAGATAACCCTGAAGATACAAAAAATACCCCCCGTTATTTAAACATAAACTTCTAATCCAACAAATCCAACTTCTAAAGACTTTTTTGTTGTTCTTCCTAAAGCGTACATTCACCCTCAATTGTTTGATTTACAAATTGCTTTCTCACCTCCCCTTGGAGTTGCTGATGGATTTTCGGGGATGCTTGATGGTCCATCAAATGGTTTTAATGGTAAAATATAATTCTCGAAAGTCCACTGAGTGACTGTTAATTTCTTTGACATTTTTCTGGACAGAAGAGGCGGCTTCCCTTGAGATGTTGGAAAATTAAGGTTGATACCAAAGTTCTCTTGAGAGCTCTTTTGCGGTGAAACTTGAATGAGAGCACTTCAAAAGGATCTCAATGTCACGAAGTTTTCTCACAATGAAAATACATCCCCCCATCTGAAAAGGTGTGAAAGTATCTTTCTCGAGGAGTTTTCCTTTTTGCCCAGGGAATATAACATTTCGACAGCTTCTCTAATTTCGCCCAGTAATCGCATTTTATTCCATTTTCCACTCACGATTATCAGATTGTTTCGGGGAAAAAAGTGGAAAATGCAGTAAATTTATTCATTGAAATCGCGAACGGGAAAAAATCCTTTATGAATAAATATTTTTCCTCCCCGAAGGTGAATTTCCCACTCAATTTGCTTTCTTGTTTTCCCGCCAAATAATATTCTCTCAAACCAAAAAAAGGTGAAGCCTTTGAGCAAATTGATTGATTGTTAATTAATTCGGAGACTTAAATTTTAATCCCTTACATTTCAATTCGCAAATTTACCTTCAACGTGCTCAATTCAAAGTCCTCCCTCCTCCACGAGACACGGAATTCGCGAGCAAGACTGGGTGGGAGGGTGTTTTTTGGGGGAAGAGCGACACAGATTAACGGAGGAGATAATTCTGTTGGTGGAGAGACCATGTAAATTCATATTAAATGATAAGACAGAATTATGATAAAATTCGTGTGGAATTGTGCCACAAAGTGGGTTGAACATCTTTTTGGCGTACATGGAAGGCGATAAAGCACAGATTAATGAGATTCGGGAGTTGGTGGGAGTTTGATAATATAGGCTTTTTCTAGTTCACAAAGATAATTTCATTTGCGAATGAATGTTTGAGCTCACATTACAAGACTCCCTCTATCAGCAAAGAGCGTAATTTTCAATTCAATTACAATTGAATCAAAATACTGAACGCTAAATTGGTCCACTTGAGCGTCCTTTTGGTCCTCGGTGTATCGGCGTAAAATCAGTTTAAGTGGATCAATAGCCCTCTCGGATATTTACACGCTCTCTCACCTGCGAAAGAGCAGGGTAAATCCTGCTTCAAAATCCCAATTTCAATTACATTTCATATCAATTATTTGTGACAAGCGCTGAATGAGGCGAGCTTTGAGATTTTCCCATCCGAAAAGTGGGAAAACGATAATGAGAGAATATCAGAGAATTTATCTTTGCCATTTTATACCAAACACGTGGGTGGGGGAGGTAATGAAAAGCTCTCGCACGGGAGCGCCTGGCACATCCTGGCAGATTCTCTATGGAAATTTAATCAAATGTGTAACGAAATAATAAATTGGCGGGAAGGAGAAAGTGCCGAAATAGGGGATGACCTGACCCTAACTCCCCTAACCAGATATTCAAATAGGTATAAGCAATTTTGTTTTTGCATAAAATCAACGTGATTCACTGAAAAATAATCCTTGTAAATAAATATTTACACTTTTGCCATTTAAATATGACACTGTTGGGAAATGATGGAGATATTATGCGGGAAAAGTGCAGTAAATCCCTTTCAAAGGACGGTAAATATTTTCCTAGAAGCTCTCAAGTGGAAATTTTCCGCCAAATAAACTGAGGTTTGCAATATTCAAATTTTAAGGATTTTCCCACTATTTTAAAATCGTATTTCCTTGAGCATAAACTCCGCTAATAACCTTAAAGGATTTTATTTGCTTTGAAAAGCTTCCAGGTATTATTTTACCTCATTTAATTCTGTGAATTTTCTTGCAATGTCTGGCATTTGCCCAAACAAACTTTCCCATCAGATTTTCTCCAGAACTCCCTTGAGATGATCTCCTTGGAATTTTTTACAATTTCGTAAAGGCATTTTACCATATTTGCGTAACAGAAAGTTTGGAGTATCATTAAAAATTCACGATTAATCGGAATATTGTGGCTTTTAGCTTTGGAAGTTAGACAGAAAAATTCCAATCGATTATTCCTCACGCCTTTTCAACACCTGTTGCAAATTCCGGAAGGCACAGGAAGGTTCATGTTTGGAGAATGGAAATGGAGAGAAATTGTATTATTTACGGGACACATTTTAGCAGGAAAGGAATTTTCCACCTTGGAGTTTTGGAATTTTCCTTGGGTGAGAGATATGGTAAAAAATTTCATCACCTTATTCAATTTTCTAAAGAAGAAGAGCATTTCTAGAGTTACAACTAGAGTTGAAGAGGAAATGCTATAAAGAGTTTGGTTTAAAGAGTAATTAGTCTGGAAAATTAAGAGAGAAAAATCGTAAGAAAAACTTGCTGGTGATCCTATTTTGTCTTAATTTGCTTTTTCATAAATTTAATATTTAGTTCTTTAATTTTAAATCTACAATATGTTCAACTCCTTCTCATCCTATCGCCCCTCATCAAATTGAGTGAGAGACTATAAAAGTTGTCACATCTTTATAGGGGGAGGCGCCCCAGTTTGGTACAGCTGCTAGTTTGGTACAACTCAACTTTTCATGCATTTTTCTTGAACGGAGGCTTACTATTTTTTCACAGAATATAGAGCTTAAGGCCTACTATCATGACATAATAGAGTGGACCAGCTCGGTTCAGGAAAAATACATGAAAAATTGTGTTGTACCAAACTAGAAGCTGTACCAAACTGGGGCGCCTCCCCCTACAGCAATACAAGACACGAACTCGCGGCATAAAGAGCGAAAGAATAAATTTTCCCCTAAAACTCGAGAATGATTTGATTCAATTAAAGTCACGTGAATGTCTCTCAAATTCTTACGCATTGGAGTTAATTTAAATAACCCAGGTTACAAGAAGGAATAACGGACAAGACATTCTACCAAGATCGATTGTGTCTCATTCATAGGATGGTTGATTCATAGATAGATGTATATGGAATTAATAAAAGTTCCGAGAAAAGAGTTTTCTTCAATAGAATGTATGTTATTACGGATTCATTTACCAATAGGGACTCCCACTGAGTCTTATTCAAGTTCTCATTCCTCCTTTTTGGCTCCGACTCCCCTATTTTATTTCTCATGCACTTTTCCACCCTTCGGCATTATTACTTTTTCTTCTGATTGTGACACATCACTCTGATGTGCCTTTCATCTGTCCCACCTATGCCGTGCTTTCTTATTGTAATGCACAGGACAATGTGCGTGAATGTGTAATAAAATAACTTGCCATTGTACCATCCCCGCCATAAAGGATTCACCTCAAACCCCAAATACCTGAGCATTGTCAGAAAGAGTTCAATGGGGGCGCCTGGTGAGACACTCACCTATTCTTGGGGACATACAAGGGGCATTTTGCTAGTGAATTTATGCAAAATTAATTAAAATTAGAAAATTAAATAAATTGTTTAGAGTTTTAAATAACTTCTAATATTTGAAAAAGAATTCTCATGTGTTTTTTTTGTTATTATTTTTGAGGCTTTATTTAAAAGTTTGTAAAACTCAGAAAACCATCCAGAAAAGCTCTTTTAACTTAAACTTCAAAAGACTTCCTTGGAGTTTATATTCGTAAAAAGCGAATAATTTGCAAATAAGGAATCTGGAATTCCCCAGTAGTAGAATGCCCCCTGTTAGACATTCAGAAGCTTCAGGAGTCAAGCGAGGGCGGATTTTCATTTAACCTCCACTTCGGGTGAAAATTACTCTATGCGCATTATCTGGTAACATTTTGGGGATGTGAATTGAATGATTATGATGCAAAAGAGTCTCCCATATTAAAAGGGAAAACTCCAAATGATATTCGTGACTATATTCAAAAGGGACTCGTTATGAAATCTCATCGGGGTGCAGGTGAAGTTTTCAGGGATATTAGAGAAAAATCTCTTTGAGGTATTACTGCAATTACGGGGTTGTTTCACGTATTATTGCTTCGGTAAATGACATCGCGTGGGGTTATAACACATATTTATGCAATGCCGTAAAGAGGAATTTGAATTAAATTTATTAAAAGAGCAGTTAGGAGAGATGGGGAACCTCAATAGACAGCTTTATGAACTTTAAAGTAAAATATAAATGCTAAATTGACTTTCAAAGGGATGTTTTTATTGGAGATTTTGTGGTTTAATTTTAGATCAAATCAAATATCTGCGGAGGAAATGTTTCTGCTCAAAAGTAGGGCATTCGATGCTTTTTCGGGGAATTTTTCCTATTTTTGTCTTCCAAGTCGCTAATGAACAGAAATAAAATCAGTTTAATTTAGAAAGTCTCAATATTAATTAAATAATAATTAAGATCTTTACAATATATTTAATTTAAGACAAAAAACAAAAAGATATTTAACTGGTTATTCAAGCTTGAAAATCATTTTCTACTCAATCAAATCAATTTTGAACAACGAGGGAAACCTTTTTAAGCATAAAAATGCGATAAAAACAGATAAAGTGAAAAAATACTGCAATATTTTCCCACCTGTAGTTCAACTTTGAAATTTGATTTATGAATTTTCATCTCATATTTTTATTGCTGGATATTTCGAAGCATATAAAAACTTTCTCTGCTGCTCGTGGAATAAATTCAGAATACAAGTTAAAAGGACATCATGTCTTTACACTTTCAACTCCAACCCCCTCTTTAGATAAGTGAAAGTTTGTCGTTATAATTTATTGAGTGAATTTTCAAGACTTTTTTTGTACAATTTCCCTTCATTTTTCTCATGTCACTGTGAGAGTGAATTTTTAAAAAGTTCTTCTGGAAGGGAAGAAATTGTAGCAAATCACCCTCCGGAAACACCAAAAGGTGCCTTCCAGGTGTTTTTTCGTACCATTTCGCCCATTTATCGCTTCATGGTTCAATGAGGAATCAATTGGCAAGTCTCACAAATAGTCGCTGAATCACTCCCCAGAGCTCGAATTTTAACCCTGTTGCTCGAATTCAACTTGTTGCATTGCCTCGTTTGGTGAAAAGCGTGAAAATCGTTGCAAAACGCTCAATTGAGTGGAATAAAAAGCTTTAACGCGAAAGATATTTTGGAAATCATATTGTTTCTAATTTTGCTTTTCTCGTTATAGTGAAATAGATATCAATTAAAAATTGAATGCATTTTATAAATATTTTCTTTTAGGCTTGAAAACTTTTGGGACTTTTGATTTTTCTGAAAAACTCACCTTTTTTAAGATTTCCTACTGATGAACTAAAAAAGTCATACAACACAGAAGAAAGAAGCTTCCTTTTAAGATCCAAAAACAAGAACATTTTAGCAGCATGAAAAAAATGATAAAAAATACAATTAAGATTTTTTCTGGAAAGAAGATTGAATTTCAACACCCGGCACATCTACATGGTGTGTATTAAATTAAATTTTTGGGTGAATTTCAAGTCTTAAACATATAATATTTCCCTCACTCATTTGTTGAGGACAACATTATTCAAAACAGCGCGAAAACAGGGAATATGTTGTGTGGAAAAGACGAAAGTCGATGCCGAGAAAGTTTCTCTTTGTCTTTCGGATATTTGAATTATCATTTTGACGAGGTGAAATCTCTGGCATTTGAAGCAAGAAGTTATGGTGTAAATTTAATTTAATGATTCAATTTTATCTCCTACTGAGTGAGAAAATATCTCAAGACCTTTTCAGGACTAAAAAACTGTCCGTCATGATTTTCTCGGGTGCGAAAGAATCCCTTTTCAATCTTAATTTCCTCCTGCTTAACCATTCAAACGAGAAAAAATCATAAAATATTGAAAATATAGTTCATTGGTCCTTGCTTAAATAGTTTATAGGAAAATCAATAGTCCAACTCATGCAATCCAGAATAATTTTTTTATATTACCATATATTTCTTTTTCCACCCACAATGTGGAACAAATTGACGCAATATTTCAGATAAATTTTGTGTCTTTTTCCGAAGGAATTCAAATAAAAAAAATCAATCACTGTGGCAAGCATTAATAATTCAGTAAAACTGGAAAAGGGAGTAAATCCGCCCATATAAAAGGATTTAAAAATTCATCATGTTCAAATATTTGAATATCAGGTGCATAAACTTCATTTAATGTTAATACGAGTTGAGCGGAATTGGTTCACCAACAGGAAACGTGTTGTTTTTTTTTACCTATAAGGTAAATACATTTTTTTTGCGAAGAGTGGGAATATTAGTTTCTCATTTAAGGGATTGCAGAAGCAAAAACTATAATATTTCCTAGAAAAAAGTGTGGGTTTTTAATTAGATCAAAATTTTCTGCAAAAATATCGAGAAGTAGAAATGTTAGAACAATCATTTACATTAGTGAAACTTTTAATTAAATCCGCAATTGAAAAATCTGCGACACATTTTTTTTTTCATGTGGTAAAATCACATGTAAAATCGCGCCCACGGAATGCTTGTTGAAAAAAGCTGTCTAACATAAAAGAACATATAATACAGTAGTCTTATGGTGCTATCACACGGCAATAGTTCTTTCTGCAAATTATTACATTTGAATGCATTAATCGCATTTTTAGTTGAAAATCATCAAATCATCAAAATCATTAGAATAGTTGATATTGTCCAATAAATTCTGGAGCTTTTCCGGAAAATTCTTTTAAGAGATTCTTCAGAAATAATAAGAGACAAGATTTGAGTAAAAATCTGTTAATTTTCCACTAGAAAATGTGATTATTGAGCATTCAATAAGAATTTATAAGATTTATAGTCATAACTATTGCCGTGTGATAACTGCATTAC
>CAKKOB020001477.1:0-11528 GCA_918844115.2 Phlebotomus perniciosus
AAAAAAAATATAGGAAAATTCTATTTTATCCCAATTTATCTGCGAGTAATTTGAATATTGAAGATGAGAAAAAAAAATGTCCCTCAATACCTGTACGAATGAAATAATCTGAATAAATAGTGAAATGAAATTCGACGTTTGGCATATTTCGACTCATTGAATATTCCACATGATTGGTTAAGAGGAAAATTCCTCTCTCAATTCCTTTTTTTTAACATTCATAAATATGCAGCTCACTGGGAGAATTATTAAGTGTGGGAAGACGAGGCACAATCTGTCGTTTGGAGTTGGTTGGAGAATATAGAAAAATATTCGGCTGATTAGGGAGATTTCTTCCGATAGTTTTTGCTCAGGTCTGTCGTTACAAGCTCGTCTCTAAATTGATCAGATTGATTTATAAAATGGAAATGACATTTTTTCTCTCGTCACTTGATTTCATTAAGTTTCAATATTGGGAGTTTTGCGGGAGAGAAGAAATCAGAATCTGAGATTCTGTCTCACCCAGTATTAATCACAAGTTGACCTAATAAAGTAAATAATAATGTTCAAAGGACTTCCACCCTTGTTCCAGTCCTCTTTATCTCAGCCATGAGATCATTTCTCCCCAGAGGTCAAGAGTTTCGGTACTATCGTCGATGACTCCTTGACCTGGGACGAGCTAAACTGTCCCATTGTGCAAATTTGGCTCCCCTCAACTGACTCCCAAGCACCCAGTTCGCCCTCTTTTACTTCACGGTCTTCAGCTTGTCATTACAGGGTGAACCAATAAAATTTCAATGTTCTTCGCCATTTAATACGATTCTTTTAATAGTCTTGAGAGTCAATTTTCTTACTTTGATCTTACAAAGTCTTTGGGATTAAAAGAAAACTTTCATTGAGAGAAAGAAAGGACATGACAAGGTAAGTAAAAAAAGAATTCAATGAAGCTTTATAAAATTGTAGAACGCTATTTGAATAGCTTTGACATCCTTATGCTCCAGGAGCTTTTAAAAGCTCTTGGAATTCCGAAAGGCTTCAGGAAAGTTTAAAGCCTTTGCAATTAATTTTAAGTATTTTTTAAATACAATTGAAAATATTCGTGTTTAGAAATTTTTATTGAACTTCTGAAATCTTCTAAGCTTCAAAAAATTTAAAATACTCACGGAATATTGAAGTTTTGAACCTTGCGAAAGTTTTCAAACTGACCAAAAAACTGTTAAAAACTTGAGAAGGTTCTGATTTTGATTTAATTTAGACAATTTGCGAAAGTTCTAAAAAAGAACTTTCCAAAGCTCCATGGATACTTTAAATATGTTTAAGGTGTAGGTATCTTTTAGCACGTCCAATCCATTTTCAAATATTATGTACCTTATACTTCTAATCGTCTCTTTTGGTAACAAAAAACTAACCTTAAAAAATGCGAAGATTTTTAAGTAATAAATTTTGCAAATTTTTATATTAATTTTTTTGGAACGAAATGTTTGTTTTTTATTCTTTTAAGTACTTTATCCAATTTTATTCATTCAAAAAATCTTTTATGTCCATTTTAGTTTCCACCATTAGGTATTTTCGAGTAAGAAATGTGAAAATAAAGAAAACTCGTAAGATTAGTTTATAGGGGAAAGGCGGTTTATGGGAAAAATTAAGGTCCATTTATGATGAGGGGGTTTTTTTAAGAACCTAAAGCCCATATCTTCAACCTTTTGCATCTTTTAATTAGGAGACGGATACACGAAAATTAAATTTGATTTCTTACTAATAGATGAAAAATTATATTCTTCAATTAATTTAATAAACCGCCAGCCTTTCCACACTTCAATAATCCAATTTATTTTTCTCGTTCTTCACAATTTTTGGATACTCTGTGAACTTGCAAAACTTGCATTATTTGGGAAAAAAATTAAAGTGTAGATATTTCGTATAACTTTTTCGAGCCTTAATGACTTGATGAACTGATATGATGAAGAGAAAAACTCTGTGGTGAAAATAAAAATGAAAAAAAGATTGTTTTTGAACCTTATTTTCATAATATGAATATCTTTGAGCTCTCTGAACTCCAAAATGTATAAATTATTCTCTGAAATTAAAGCTCAAATTATAGTCGTAATTAACTCATTGAGATTTCTCTTTGATGGATTGTACAAATTCTGGGAAAATTATTAAATTGATATTCACATTTCTCTGGAAAATTATATTTACGTTCAAAAATCGATAATTTTCAAAATTGAGCTAAAACAAAACTATTATGTTAGTATTTTTTCTAATGATTCTGATGCTCTCTAAAGCTTTTCAATGAGTCTAAAAAAAAATCTTACTTTTCTTGCTCACCCTGTTATAATTCCTTCGCATCATTCTTACCTCTGTTGTGCCTTCATCTATTAAGATTATATACTTTCCTCACTTTGAAATCTGTGATTGATGGGGTTTCTCCCGAGACGAACATCCAGGATGTTCTTCTGATGCCATCTTTTTGAGAGCACTTTCCATTACAAATTCCCTCCTTCTGATCCCCCTCCTCCCTGCGAAGACAATTCTCGCCCGATGAGCATCGAACATAAACCAAAAAGTTGGACAATGGAGCATATTTTCCTGTGCGCTGCGTGTGAACTCTCGTAAAATGTGACGGGAATTTTGCCATGAGAGCGAAATTGTCGTCAGAGTGGAAGTTATTTTACACCAGAAAAATCCCCCCATGAGTGACTTATGGAGTCCGTGGCCGGGAACTTTGAGACTCTCTCGTTGAACATCGTGTCAAATTTTATTAAACTGTGTATAAGGGGGTAAAAAAAAAAGAACATGTCGCCCGGCGGGTTATGCAGTGTGTGCGGCTTGTAAATTTTCTGTTGGGAACTTTGGCATCGGCTGATCCACGGCGAAGCACTTGCAGCTGCACGATGTGACCGGGCATTCGGAGTGCTGTTGAAACCACTGAGCCAGATGTTCCGTGTGGCCACCATGGCGACACGTCTGACACCAGGAGAACCACTTGGAGAAGGGCCTGGACTGCCAGCCCAGCGCCGAGTGGCCGCCACACAGGTGTTGACTGGCCGCATTGCCCGTCGTCGTGCCCATGTGATGCAGACAGAGAGCACACCGCGGCAGCGGTTTCCGACAATTCGGACACGACGACAACTTATTCACGTGAGCCGTTCCCGTGCGACTCCTCACCTCCTCCTGGATACACCCACTCACATTCTTCCCGCAGAAGCTGCACATGAGGAACACCGACTTGGATACGCGCGGCGGTGATCTAATAGCTCCCAACAGGATGTCCAACTGTGCTCGTTGCTCCCACAAACCCCACGTGTTGAGCAAATCCTGATAACTGGTGATCCAGTATTGCACCCGATAGTCCCGGATGAGGTCGATCGGCATGAAGTGGACGGCAATCAGCGCCACTGTCTGCACATCCTCCGTCCAGTCGAGATGACTCTGTAAGAGCGTGATACCCTCATTGGTTGCTCCCGTGAGGAGAATCCCATTGAGGTCACCCTTCTCGATGCAAGACTGAATGGAGGACTTGACATAATCCGACAGGCGCTGATCCGACAGGAAGACACACGCAAAGCCCATTCTGTCGCCTGAAAGAGGTAAAGGCCCAGTCAGAATCCGATCGGCACACGCGCCCCAAATTAATCCCAGTCACTTTCTTTTTACCGGGACTTTGCACAAACAAATACAGTTGTGGGCAAAAGTGTTCAATTATAACAATAGAATTTTTAAAGAATGAAAAGATTCATTTAATGAAAATTCATTGATTTCTAAAATGTTAATTTGAAAAAATAAAATTTTATGGCGCAAAATTTCTGAGTTTTTCTCTGTTTTTACCTTTAGTTTTATTAAAGAAATAAAATAAATTTTAAGGAGAAATAAAAGCAAAATCAGAAAGCTCTCCTCAAGAGATTCATTTTAGTTCTGCAAACAAATTTCTCTGACTTGATGAATAAATCTAGCTCCCCATTATCAAAATCAAAATAAACAGAAAGTTTTTACAAAAATGTAAGTTAATCATTTAATTAAACAATTGTTTTTCCCTAATTTTGGAGAGGTTCGCTCTCAAACGTTTGGGAAAGTTTTACAGGGGATAAAAAAATCGGAGACCCGTGAAAATATCAAGGAAGGTATTTCAAATTTTGGAAAATAAACCTGAAATTGATTTCTGTTCTCAAATTTGCTCCTACATTTTATTTAAGGAAAGAAATACAATTTTCATATTAAACTTTGTTGCATATAGAAAACGAAAATTGTAAAAAGTCAGAAATTAACTTTTAAAGAATAAAAATAATAATATGAAGGCACTACATTCCATTGCGGAACTTGGACAGCTCATGCTCATGTGAGCTTTCAAGGTCTCCATGTTATTTTTCATATTGTTGGTGAGATAGAGTGACCAGCTCTATGCTCCCCAAATGGGTGCTGTTTATATGGCAACACAATTGGGGAAACTTCTTCACTGAAGTTTAACTTTATACTCAGTGAAAACACTACAACAGCTATTTGAGCCATTGAGTGCAATTGAATGGCTTTTTTAATTTTTCCCAATTGCTGAGTTCAATTCACCTGAGATTCGAACTCACGAGACCTGTGGTGATAGAAAGCAGCTCTAACCACTACACCACGGTTTAAAATTAACATATCTAAATTTTGTACCTATTCAAATTTTACCAAAATAAAGAATATTTGATAAAAATTTAGAAAATTTGCAGGTATGAATTCAATTATGCGAACATCGTTGTCTCAATAATTTAAATATTTGTTAGAGGATTATGTACGTGGACCTAAATATTTTGTTTTGCCTCTCTTCGCCAGATTATATACAGAACGTTTACAGATAAGCCCCAACAGCATTTATCTATTAATTTATCTAATACTGATCCGAATAATGAACTTCATGAAAAGTTTTGCATGCTACTGTAGCTTCCTTATTGAAACCATTTATAGCTTTTATATCAATTAATTTGATACAAGTGATTTCTCTCAACAAAAATCCCATTTCATAAAATTCACTGCATAGGTATGTATACAATATACTATGCTTTGTCATATATGTATGTAGATAACTGCATTGATTGAGGTATTCACAGCTCTATACATCCAGTTGAATACACGTCATATCGCCTAATTGACTTTTCCAACACGATAAAAGCCAGACAAAAGTGCGGGAATGAGGGTCATTTGCCAAAATTGAATATGCTGTGAATTTTTAACTTTATTTTTAAATTAATTTTCACCATAAAATTATAGTTGACAATTATTGTGTTTTTGATAAATTTTCAGGTGCAAATTAAATTGCACCTATAGTTTTTTTTAATTAAAATATAATAAAAGAAAACCCTTTTAATGTCAAACACACACAAAAATAGATTTTGGAACATTTTCAAAGAGATAAAATTTATGATTTTAGTTGTATTCCTTGTGTTCTAAAAATTTTATAGGCACTGCAGACACACGAAGAGACTCGATAAATTTTAATGAAAAAAAAAAGACTCTTTGAAGCCATAAAAATCAATACGAAATCACGCTGACCATCTCAAATATCCATGAGTTTTCCCTCTTTCAAACACTCAAATGTTATCCCCAAAAGACACTGAATTATTAACTTGCCCTCTTTGAGCTAATCTTGTTGGCCTCTTTTCAACCAAATCGTCTCTGATGGTGTACACTCAAAAAATGGGCAAACAGGGTTGGATTCACAAAGTAGAGAATATGCAAATTCTCTATGAAAATAAATAGAAAATAAAACAACATCACAGTTAAAGCTAAAGTTATTTAAATTCACACTCTGTGATGGAATCAATTTTGCAATTTTAAGCATTCAAGCTTTCACTGGAAACGAGAAATGGCATTTTGATTAGGAAAAAAGGACATGCCAAGCATAGCTTTGAAAGCTGGGATTCCTTGTAATGCAATTTTTGTTGAAAATTATTATAGAGTTGACTATAGAAGGGTGGCCGTATTTGGAATTCAAGAGACCCCGTTTTGGAAAGGTATTGACCTGAACTACAAAATGTTAAAATTTGAGACTGATCCATGTCATAGGAGCCGAGCTATCTAAGAAATAAAACTTTAAGTAATCCAAAATGGCGGATTTGGAAATGGGGGATATGATTTACGATATTTTTTTGATTGATCATCATTTTGGAAATATGGAAACTCTAATTCTTGTAGCGCCCCCACTCACAGTTCTCGACGGTGACATCGACTTTAGTGACTCTTTTACAAAAGGCTGGAATTATGGAATTCCAGGTGAAAAGTCACGTAACCGCGCAGTCACATTCATTTTTTATACCTACTGGATATTGTCAGCTTCAAATGAATTTGTTGCAGAACACACAAATCATTTTTGCAAGGTATAGTACGTTGAAACTGACAAAAAGACTTATATTTTGCTCCCAGGTATAAATATCTGACATTGACGGATAAATCCTGTTATAAAATTTAAAAGGCTTTTCAATTTTTAACGGATATTTAACGACAATTTATCAGACATCATTATATAATGAGAAAGAAAATCATTATTTATTTTTTTTAAATGACTGTTGAAGTAATAAAATGGTTCCCAGTATAAATCTTTTTTCCCAGATAAATATGACAAATTTTAATTAAAAACAAATGTGAAATATTCATCACCGTGGTAATTAATTTTCGTGTATCGCTTCAGGGCATGAGAAGAAATGTCACATCAGGTTTCCAGTGTGTAATTTAAGCGTTATGCTTGTGAGAAGACAAAGTACTTTTTTTTAGCTCTCTCTTGTTCTTTTTTTACTTTTTTAAATAATGGTGACTATTTGGGTGCTTTTGATGCGAAAATCCCTTAGAATTTAAACCGCAACTATAGAAGATGCGACATTACAAATTAGAGCAGCTCTTATTCAATTATATACTTGAAGCATAATTGAAATGTGAAGATAATACAAGAGCATTATGGAATTTTAAACTACACAGCATCAACCGACTACCCCACAGTCATTCTCACACTGGAGGATCTTTTGGTATGTTAATTAGATTTTTCCTTTGACTATCTCGTCTTCTGATGTGCATTCCCCATGTTAATCACTGAACTAATAGGGTTTAATTGTCTGAGGTGTGATTCCTTCTCTTTCACTTTTAGAAACTTTGCCAATGGAAAAACCTAACATGGTATTCGGTCGTTAATTTTAAGTCCACACGTAGACCAAGGAATGCCTCAAATATTTGACTTTTCGGAGCAATACATAAAACCTCCTGTCTCCTTAATCCAACTTGTTCAGTAGTGAACATATTGACTCTCATTCTCAAGTGTGAAAACTAATAATTCCATTTAACTTTCAGAACTCACATAGTAGGTTATAGATATACTTCATCATGAAAAAGTTGATAAGTTCAATATTTAGAAAAGCGATGAAGCGATGAAATTTAATTGTAATATATACTTTACCTACTTACAAATATTGAGAAAGTAATAAGTTTGCATGTAAAATGCAGATATAAACTTATGGTGCTGTTAAACGACAACAGTTCAGTCAACAATTTTTTACGGTTGAAAGCTATTTAATGGCATTTTCCAGTGGAAAATCATCAAATTTCCACTCAAATCCTGTCTGTTCTGCATAATTGAAGAATCTGTAAAAGGAATTTACCGGAAAAAATCTTAGTGCGAAAAATGCCGTTTAACCGAATCAGGCAATTAATCACTTATTTTAAGTAATTAAACTTTTGTTGAACGGCATTTTCTGCACTCATATTAAGTTTTTCCAGAAAATTCCTTCTACAGATTCTTCTGTAATAAATAACAGACGAGATATGAGTGGAAATTTGATGATTTTCCACTGGAAAATGCCATTAAATAGTTTTCAACTGTAATAATCTGTTGACTGAACTGTTGACGTCTGACAGCACCATTAGACGATTTAATTCATCATTTTTAGATTAATTTAGTTTTTTTTTAAATTCACGTTAATTTATTTCAATACAGTTTGTTTGCCGTTGTTAATATTTAAATGTTAAGCATAAATTATTCAAATATCAACAAATTATTATTAAACATCATGAACATAACTTATGCTGCAGGTAAATGTTATAAATATATTGATTACTTTACTTAGGCATGTATGTTATTTCCACTCAATCAAGCTTAAAACACTTCTGGCAAGTTCTTGGAATAGAAAGCAATATATAGCGTCTTTAAAGCTTTCATAGTCAGTCAAAATTGATCCTCTGTGAACAATCTCTTCCCGGAAAATTCCTATGTTTCACAGAGTATAGAACAACCACCTTGGTCCTTGCACAAAACAGCACATTCTTCATTCTTTATCTCTATACTCAAGTCTCTCTAATTCATCATTGAGAAAATGAATGAAGGAGTAGATTTTTTTTCATGATTTCTAGTGGATGGTATTATTTGAAAATCATTGTCTTTTCTCTCCTGACTTTTTCCCATCTCAACATCTTCTCTTTTCTCTCCAATGGCTCAAGGAATGATTCGCCAATTTGTGTCAACGCTCATTCACGTCAAGCTGGGTAGCTTCTGCAAAAAGGGGTTTTAAGGGCGAAAATCCTTTTCCGCAAGTCAAGTGAGACTGAATGGCGAAGAAAAAATCTCGCAAGTACTTTTGTGTTTTAGGCCTTGTTGAAATTTCAGATTTTTATTCTGCAAATAAATTTTAAATGCCCACATAAAGTGTGTGTTAGTCACGTAACACATGGTGGCAGAGGCTTCGGCGTTTTTTATGAACGAAATATATAACATCATATCTTCCACCACGAAATCATTGATGGCATTTCATCTGCATTTCACTGTTATATACACTCTCATCTTTAAGTTCTCATGTTACTCATCCAGACAAAATGGGTTTTTATTTGAGAAAGTGGTGCGTTATTTCTTTTAAGAGCCCCACTGGTACTCTTTGCCCTTATGATGGGGGGGGCGCCATGAGGAAGAGGCATGATTTCTTGTTGGAATAAATAAATTTTATATTATTTTCCCTTATTTTCTGCCACAAGTCATTTGAAATGGTGGTTTCCTCTTTACACTGTGTCTGTTTTTTTTGTGCGCCTTTTATTCTTTCAATTGCCTGATTCTCTAACTCAAACTCTCTCCAAGAATTTCTACTTTGCGCATGTAACAGGAAGGAATCGACCGACTTTTAAAGTATTTGAACGAATAAACGAAAGAGAGAGAGAGTGGAGGGTAAATACGGGAAGATGAAGCAGAAAAAAAAGGAAACGATTAATCCCCCAACAAATACTTTGCAATTGGAATTGATGGAAAATCTAAGTGGAAAGTACCAGTAATTTGTCGCTTCAAATACCAATTAACAGGCACAACAATTTCATTTTCACATGAATTCACTCTCACGTGAATTTTTACGAGGAGTGAAAATTTTCTATTTGCCATACAATACAATTTCAAAGATTCAGACGCGACAATTTTGCCGTTTTCCGCTTTTCTCTCTCTGTTTATTGTGGAAATTTTTGGCAAGAGAAACACGTACGATGGCAAAAGACGAGAAGCAGCAGAGAAAAAAACAAGACAGAAGAAAATATCAAAAATTTTCCTCCATCGTGCACAATCAACATCAGCATTTATCATAAGCATTGTTTATTAACAATATCCCATATATCTTCGTTGCTAGTGTGAGACTTTGAATTTCTTGCCCATCATTCCAACCACCCAAAAAAAAATCCTTACTCTTGCAACTTCAAAATGTTGAATTTCTTCAACACGAATATTATGTGTTAATGTTTGTTCTCCTTTTTATCGGAAAAAAATGTTTTGGACACTTTCATTTAACATTCTCATGCAACAACTGCTCCACGTCTTTTGTGTAAAATGACTGAAACGACTGAAACAATTTCCGGAGATGAGAACCAAAAGGCAACACCACTTGTATATGTTGTTATATGCGAAAAGCATCTCACAATATGTTGGAGGAGCAACCACAAAAATCTACTCCCCATATAAGAGAATTGTGTTGTTTCATTTTAGCATGAAAAACGGCAATTCTCGGAAAGCTTCTTTACTATGAAATAGAAGAGAAAATATTTGAACTGGGAGAAAATAAAAGGAGAAAAATCGCAATAAAATCTCTCTTGCCTCTGCATCATTTCATGCAATCTTCTGAGTAAATTGGCATAAAATGTGCTCCATGTGCACACAAAAGAACTCAAATTAATAGAAAAATGCATTTCTTATTAGATGAACGTCTTTTCAAATTGATTTTGTTTTCAAAGCTGGAATTTTCTCTTTTTTTTAAATTAATAAATTTATTTAAATTTTCGAGCAGTGATTGTTTTAGACTCAAATAAATACAAAGATATTAAGAAAATTCGACATTAGCTTAAAATGTTCACAAATTAGATGAATTTTATAGAATTGCCAATCATTAAGCAGACGAATATGCAAGTCAGGGCAAAAAATGGCTTATTCAGCTTTGTTCAACTTGAATTTCTCAAAAACTTTATAGAATTTATAAAACACTTCCCTCAAAAATTTACAACTAAGCAAGTTATGCAACAATTCCCAAAAACTTTAATTTTGCAAAATTCTTCTCTCTTGCATTTTGCATGCGGGGAAATTTCCTGTAAAACTTGAAAATACGAAATATATAAGTCTGCTCTCGACAGTAATTGATAGAGACCACCTGCTATTAAAACACCTTAGAACAAATTTTCCCTGCGACAAACTGTCAAAGAACATCCAACTTTTTGCACTGTTACACCCACCTGCAATCGATCTGTGCAAATCCCTCTAATTTCAATTTGTGCGATTGATGGCAAACGTGCAAAAAGCGAAGGGTTGAAAATTTTTTATCTGCAGGGCATCAAAATGTAAAGAGTTTGCCCGGAGAGTTCCCGTGAGAAAAGGTGTGGTAAAAAAAAGTAATGATAAGTCCTTGAAGCCAATGAATGATACAACGAGTCTTATATTTTAATTATGCAACGCTCAATCGAGCACCACAAATTGAGAGATATGAACTTTAACCATGGATAGTTGGTTAATCTAATAAAACCCACATCAACAATCAATATTTTAATTACCTCGAGTGTATTAGCTGAAATACACATTTCACACACAAGCTCCATCATATTTTCTCACTGAAAACTTCCACATAACTTGTGAATATTTCATATTAGAACTCATGTTGCCTCCCCCGAGGGGAGTTCTTACTCTGAAAAGTAAGACTTCTCTTCTTCTCTCAGGGCAACAGAGAGCCATTCGAAAGTTGTGCATCGGAGAGGATTAAAATGTCTAGCAATAAAAATTTACCGAACAACCCTATGCATTGAACAAGAAACAATTTTGTGCATCATAGAGACAATGAGGCGCTTCGCACCTTGTCCTGCGGGGCTTGCATGATTGAACACTTTGTGCCCCGAGGCTTGTTAGTTCCCACTGGTTCTTCATTAATTTATAGAAATTGTTACTAATACAGTGACTTCAAAAATTGTTTCAATGTTGTCTCAATCTCTATAAGACGTTGAATCATTTTTCTCCATATTGTTTTTTATTTCCAATTTTTTCAGGGAAAGTAGTCCAACTATCTAGCTCTCTAATGCACCCTATCTCA
>CAKKOB020001478.1:0-21920 GCA_918844115.2 Phlebotomus perniciosus
GGAAGCTGGATCTGGCGCTACTCAGTCGAGGAAGCCGGTGTTGACCAATTTCTCGAGGAAAAACTTCACATCACCCAATTCTGAGTCTTTGATTCCCAGTGATTTCAGCATTCCCAAATCACCATTCTCCACCGCCATGAAGACCGATCGCAAGTGCTCCAAGTCGGACCTGCAAATGTCAAACCTTCATGTAAAATCCCCTTTAATTTTGAAAACGGTCGCCCCAACAACCTGTCAACGCCTAATTCTATGGTTAATTAAATCGGCTTTTATTCATATCCCACAATCAGCGTGATTTCTCTCCCACGGAAATTGATTGTGGAACTTGCCTAGATGATATGGCAAAATTTGTGAAAACTCATTAGCGCCAAAACTGACCTCGTTTGTGGGGATTTTGGCGCGGTTTTCATGAATAGACTAATTTCCATTTGTTAAAACGCCAGAAATCTGTTTAGCAAATACTCAATGAAATTCAGAGAGAGAGAGAGAGAGAGAGAGGTTCAGGTGCATAAAAACCTTTTGTTGAATTTCCCTAATGCAATTAGAAAATTACAATTGTTACCTGCGGTTTGTGAGCTTTTAATCTGTTTCAAATATGTGGTTTATAGTTAAGCTTTACATGAGGGGTGACTCATTTGGGGAAAAACGTACAAACTTTTCAAAACTTAGAAATGATCCTAAAAGCTCTGAAATTTCTCCTTAAATGTTGATAAAATGTTAAAGTTTGCCTTAGAAAAAGCCTTTCAAAGTTTTCGTAAGCTCTGAAAGTTTTTTCGAAGTCTCACAATGCTTTCCTTCAAAATATTTAAGCATTAAGCCTGATCCACACTTTCAAATTAGCTTAAAATATTTTGACAAAAAATAATTTTTAAATAAGAATAAACATACAGCTTTAAGCCACATTTAAACTTAATCCCAGACTTAAGTTTAAAGTCAGCCCTAAACTTGGCTGCTTTATGCCAAACTTCAGCTTTAAGCTAATAATTCGTTTTAGGCCAGCTCTAAGATTTAAGCCAGTGCAGTCTTAAGTGCAGCCTTAAATTTAAAGCTATCCTTAAACATAAAGCCAGCTTTATGCTTAAAACTAGCCTTAAGGCTTGCTTAAAGCTTAGCACTGGCTCAAAGCTTAAAGCTTATTCATTCATAATTCAAAAATAATTTTTAGAAGTAGAGTAGAGTTTCCGTAATCCGCGCAATTGGGACCCATTTGACAGAAAAGTCGACTCCGTAATCCGCGAAATTTTTAAAATATCCAACGGTTTTTAGATCGGAATTGGAATAATGTACAACGAATAATGTCGACAGCTTTTATTTTATTGATAAGGGTTGTGCTGGTGTGTTTTCTTTTCATTTTAACACATAAATGTTGATCAAACTTAACTTTTTCACCAAATAATTGACAAACAAAAAATATTCTCGTACTAATTTTGTAAACAAATGATTTTTGAATGCAACGGCTGAAACCAGCTGAAACGTCACGCGGTTTACGAGACCGCGGATTATCGAAACTCTACTGCCATGGTATCACAATGTTCGTTAGGCTTTGAAACATGTGGAAAAATGTACTGATTTTGACAGCTTGCTATAAAATTTGACATTTATTGGCAGGGATTTGCCAGATCTGCTCTACTGTATTGATGAAATCCATCATTTTTTTCTAAAGATGTGCTGAAAATTGCCCTATTGGCTGGTTTTTAACTTTGAAGTCATTTAAATCTTATTTCGTAAGAGGAGTTGCTGGTTAACATAGGGCTTAACATTCCGACAATAATATTATAAAAAATTAAGATTTTCTTTTATTTAAATTTAACTGATGAGTGCATTCGAGAGTCTTAAAATGCTATAAAATTACACATGCCATAAAACTCATTTTCTACCCGTAGAAAAATCCTCATTTTTCTACACCTACCAGCGCCACGCTGCGAGCATGTACGAGAATCCGACTGTGGGAAAGTGTCAGCAAAAATGCGCGCTGTCACATTTGCGAGTTCGGCTTTCCAGTAAACGCATCAAGCAAATTTTCCCGGAGATCGCACACTCCTAGTTTTCGCAGAATTTCCATCTTCGCGTCTCAAAAGCAAAAAGTGTTCTCGCATCTTTTCCAGCCAACTGAGCCTTTGAACATTAGACGCGTGATCATTTTCCTTTGAAAGTTTTTACGAGAAAATCCTCAGTGAGCGTGCTTGTGTGGAGTGAAAAAAAAGTTTGTCCGCATTTCTCGGCATTTTTTTCTCGTCAAACGGTAAGCTTTTTGTTTTTCTCACTTTATCACGTCAAGCCGCGAAGATAAAGGACACCTCAATGGTGTCTGAATGGGGGGCTTTGTTGGGGATTCCGGGAGGGTTTCTTTTCATTTCGGAGACGCATTTTTTTGCTTGACGACGCTTTCCGGCTTCTTTTTTCCACATTCCGGAAAGTTTAAGCTCAGGAGGTGTTAAAAGGTGGCTTTTGTGCTTGATTTTGCAGCTGCTAAACTCACTGATCCGCACACATGGCGCCCAGGAAGGCCGCTAAGAAGCCAGAGGTGACAGAGGAGGTGTCTCCGGAAGCGCCGATTGTGACGAAGCGCGGGAAACGCGCCGCCGCGAAGGGATCACCAAAGAAGGCCGCACCAGCCAAGAGGGGACGCGCAAAGAAGGTGGCCGAGGAGGTGGCTGAGCCACCGAAGAGGGGACGCAGCAGGACGGACGCTGTGGCCGAGGACGAGAGTCCGACCAAGAGGGCCAGAAGGGATGAGGATGCTAGCACTAGCAGTGAGGCGGTCGCTAAATCGCCTAAGAAGTCTCCGGCGAAGGCCAAGAAGCGAGGCGCCGCCAAAAAGAGCCCCACCAAATCGCCAGTAGCTAACGGAGCCGGCGCCAAGGGGAAGAAGGCCGCCGGACGCGCCAAGAGAGCGGCTCCGGCTGATGACAGTCCAGATACCACAGAGGCCGCCCCGCCGAAAGCCAAGAAGGGACGCGCGGCTGCCAAAAGTAAGTCTCACCCAAGCGATCTGTCTGATTCTCTCTGATCTCATTTGTTTTTTTTTTCTTTTTCACTCCCTTAGAAACCGAAGCGAAGAGTCCGGCTAAGGCGAAGGCGCCGGCAAAGCGTGGCAGGAAGCAGGCGGTGGTTCCCGAGGAAACAAGTGGTAAATAGTCTTTATTGCAGGATGTCCTAAATATCCTCTGAATAATTTCATTCTTTTATTAAAAAGGTCTTTCTCCTTTTTCTATTGTAACTTTTTGCCATGAAATCTAAATTTCTGTTTCTTACGTTTCTTTTTCTTAGTTTTTGTCAATAAATTCAAAAATGTGAGCATATTTTTTTAGAGTTGTGTGGAGAGATAAAAAGATTGTTTTACTGATTTGTTTATTATTTGGACAAAATGGACACTTGAGAATTTTCCAGGGGGTCAATCGCGTAGTTTTCTGTGGGATTTGATTTAACCCATTAGGTGTTTGAATCGTTTGAATTGTTGCCGTATGAGACAAAGCTTCTGGTTGGTCGATGGCGTTGTGTTGTCAAAATGGCGTCTTGTATTGAGATTAAGACTGTATTTCGCGATTGTGTTTCGTAAAATATTCAAAACAAGTAAAAGTTTAAAAGTCCGGATACATTAACACTTCATTGATCATACGAACGGGGATCGCGGTTTCTAATGCTTCTAACACTTAATTTACCAAAACCTTTAATGAAATTCGATTCAAGAGATTACTTTCAATGTCGAATGCAGTGTTCTTCAAAGATATAAAAGGTTTTCTGGGAAAGTTTTTAAGTTGAATCGCAAAAGACTCCCTGATAGCGGCGCTACTTTCGCTTTCATCGCAAAGTTATCAAAGGATTCGAAAACGGAGTGGCAGTCTCTATAGGCAATCCTAGATTGCGATTGTGGAATTTTTACAGATTATGCCACGAAAATTTACAAGTTTTTTCGGAGATATACCTACATACGCCTTTGAATTTTCGAAAATTTCTTGTTGCCTTAAGCTCCACTAGCGGTGGTCGGATGGACTTCCAATATTCTGAAGAATTGTAGCATTTTGCGAGACCTTTCCAAAAAACACCTAATGATCAAGATATGACCCATAGAACAGGGGATATAGCCAATATAAAATTCCATATTAAAACCGGTTTATCTCAGCTTAAAGTTTATGTAAAGACTTGTGTCATACCTTGTTGGAAAGGTCTCGGCCTAGGCTACAACATATTAACATTTCAAGAAAATTGATCAGTTTTTTCCGAGATATCCTAAAAATAATATTTCAACACTATTCAAAATGGCAGACGGAGGGGTGGGGGGATCGTCTATAGCGCCATCTTCTAATAACTATAATCGCTATAACAATTCTTCGTCGGACGGACGGCCGGCCGAAAAAAATCATTTTTTGGCCACCCACCAGTGAGGCACAAGACACCCCCTATAGCTATCTCAAACCGGTTTGACCACTTTGGTATTTTGTGACCCCCGAAATAGTGGATTCTGCAATAATTACACTAAAAATAATAGTAACTGATCAATTTGGCAATGGCCAGTAACGCCGCGGTCCTCAAAGGGTTAATCGATAAAAATTGACTGGAGTTGATGCCAAATCAAACGCAATCAAAATTCATCGTATTTAATGGTCCAAATTCTCCATGTGATCATTCAAGTGATAAAAATGTTATACCAACATTCTATGGGTTAATTCTAATGCAGAAAAAAATTGTACGTTTATGAACCCCACTGTGAATCGCGCTTCGCTCTAATTAGTAGATCATACTTCTGGTATTTTCGCGACAAGTTTTGCATGCTCAACACACAAAAAAAGCGTCGTGCAGGAAAAGTCGTCGCCCAAAGGGTAAATAATTGACACAGAATCAATTTTATTAAAGCCTAATTATTAGAAGAAGAAAATGTTTGTACAAAAAGTTTTTATTTCTTTCAGACTCCCTTTTTCCACGTGACCGAATTGAAATCGCGCAAGCAAAAAAGATCAATTATTTACTCTCTGTGCGTCGATATTGGGGATGAAAGAAAAAGAGGGATGTTTTGTGTTTTGTCTTGTTGGGACATTTTTGTTAGTTTGGGGGCGCGAAGCCATGATAGAAACCAAAGCGGACGAATTTCTTCGCAGGCGAGGAGAACGGACTGGTTAAGGAGGTGCCGAAGAAGGGGGGCAAACCGAGGGCGAACGCCACATCGACGGACTGGACGAAGGTGGACTTCAGCCATGAGAGGGCGTTCAAGGTCAAGATTGCCAGTTGGAATGTTTCGGGGATGCGGGCGTGGATCACCAAGGGGGGCCTGGAGTACGTCGAGCGCGAGCGACCGGACATCTTCTGTTTGCAGGAGATCAAATGCAAGTCGGACGATATGCCGCCAGAGGCGCGAATCAAGGGCTACCATCCGTATTGGCTGTGCCATAGTGGATACGCCGGCGTGGCGATCTACTCCAAGGCGATGCCGATGAATGTGACATACGGAGTGGGGGACGCTGAGCTGGATGAGGAGGGACGCGTCTGCACGGCGGAATTTGAAAAATTCTATCTCGTTTGCGTTTACGTGCCGAACGCAGGACGTGGACTCGTGACGCTGCCGAAGAGACTTCGCTTTGACGAGAAGTTCCAGGCTTTCGTCAGTAAGCTGGATCAGAACAAGCCGGTGATCATCTGTGGGGACATGAATGTGGCTCATCAGGAGATTGGTAAGAATATTTTGTAAACTTATTGTCGAATTCACTTTCAAATTGATCTTTCGTATGAATTGTATTAGAATTTTTTACTGAATTTTAAAATCGAAATTATTTTCTAAGTGAATATTTCATTGATTTTCAAACTTAAAAAATACTCTAAGGTCCGTAGAAGGCTGAAAACAAATTAGCATATGGTTTGTGTCTTGGCTAATATTATCTTTATGCACAGGTCCTTTAAGAAAAGTAGACTTTTACGACGAGTTAACGTACAGTTGATGTGAACTAAGCAGATACTTAATTTCTATTCTATAAATGCTTGAAACAGCTAGCGCGATTTAATAAAAGCCTATTATTAACAGAGACTCAAACCCCTCATCCATGTTATTCTAAAATTCTTTTTAAAGTCAATTTTCCAAAATGAAACATTGAAGACTTTCAACTCAACTGATTTTAACGCATTCAGCCACACATTTCTGAATTTAATTGATTTTTAAGATTTATTTGTCAATTTATTTTCAAATTGGTTTCTAAATGTCATCAAGTTGGTTTCAGATTTGTTTTCCAATTTACTTATCAAATTGTCTTTTTTAATATTAATCTTTTAAATTGCTTTACAAAATTGCTATTATTTAGTCGTTGTCGCTATTTTCAAATTGATTTCCGAATTCATTTCCGAATTGAGATTATCGAAAAATATCTATATTATCGTATGATTCATAAGATGTTTTTTTTAATTCCGATATTTTTTCTTGAAAAATAAAATTGACCACTAATAATAAACTGATAAAAGGTTTCTGAAAGATTCTTGAATGATTTCCTTCCCTTCTCCAGATTTGGCTAATCCCAAGACGAATAAGAAGAACGCCGGCTTCACCCAAGAGGAGCGCGACAGCCTGACTAAGCTCTTCTGCCTCGGCTTTGTGGACACATTCCGTCATTTGTACCCGAAGCTGGCCAAAGCCTACACCTTCTGGACGTACATGATGAACGCCAGGAGCAAGAATGTAGGTTGGCGTCTTGACTACTTTATTGTGTCTGAACGTCTGACGTCGTCAGTCGTCGACAGCATCATTCGAACGCCAGTTATGGGCAGCGATCACTGTCCCATTGTGGGCCTCTTTAATTTCTGAACAAAATCTCAACATCAGGAGAAAGTCAAAAGCAGGAGCATTTTTTATTATTATATATTTTGTAAGACTTTTTTTGTCGTTTTCAATTAAAGCTTTGTTTGATTTTGTAAGATCAGGAAAATAAAATGTAATCTATTCCTTCCACGAGATTCAGGCTCTTGATGTTCTCTTCAAAGGCGCCGGCTGTGAGATCCTGAACAGAAATGAGATTAATTGAATTAGAATTAAGGGTGCTGAAATTTGTGTCCCGGCTAAAAGATCTCAATTAAAACAGGGTTGAGTATTAGCTAATCATAAGCTTCTTAGGCGAGCCTAAAGGCTTTTACGTGGGTTTTAGAAAAGACTCAAACGATTGTTAAGAAAAAGAGGAAAAATAAGGAAATTCAGCAAACTCACCATTTTCATGCAAACAACTATTGGGGGTTGAGCTTCTCGGAAGTCAATTATAGGAATTTCCTGGCCACATTTTCTTTTGACTGGATCATAGGGCTGATACGATCGTCTGATCTTCCTGGGATCAACATCACAGAAGCTTCTGACCAGTTTCTGAAGAACTTCTGGAAGATCTCTATAGAATCGTCTACCCTGTTTTCCTGCGTTCCAAATAGTGAAGCCACAATTCCAGGGTGGTTTGTCAAGGACATTCTTCACCAAGTGATCCATCCGGATACACCAAATGGTTTCCCTGGAAAGCAAACGAAGTGAGAGATTTGAATCTTTAAGGAATTTTTCAAATTTTTTATAATTACCAATGAATAGAAAATGTTGTTGCTTCCTCATGATATCGGTAGTTTAACACAATATTCTCCACCCTGTGAACCTCCCCGCCTAAATCCAGGTGTCTGTAGAAGAAGATCAAGTCCTCAGGAGTCCCCTTTCCATCCTCACAAAAACCTCCAACTGCTAGGAAGACGTTTCTGTGGAAAAACCACGTCGGCATGACCACAGTTGGTCCATGGGATGTGTAAATTTGCTGTTTCAGCTTCTCTCGGGGCATATCGTTGGCCCACCTGGTGAATCTATTAGTGGAATCAGGAGGACTCCTGATAAATCTTCCTCCGACGATCTGGAAATCGACAAAGAATAATTTTTACACTTCAGAGACTTCAGACAAAGATTAAAGAGGAAACTAACAGCTCTGGGATACTTCTTTGCCGCCTCTAGTTGCTGAACACATCTGCAGGGCTTCATCTGATCGTCAATGTCCAGGAAGCAGAAGAAATCCCCTGAAGATGCCTCAATTGCTCTATTTCTCCCAAATCCCACTCCTCTGGGGCGTCCACAGGAGTTTCTGGTTATTAAAAGCTTAATAGACTTTTCTAGGAATTGAGGAGTCCAGGAGAGGAGCTTCTCAATTGTTTTATCAGTGCTGGAATCGTCAAAGACAGACACTTCACGGATGCAATCGCCTTCTTGCTGGAGAATTGATTCCATGCAAGAATCCACCCATTTTTCTCCATTTAACACAGTTATTATGATACTCTGAAAGTAGATTGTGAGTGTAGGATTGAGATTAGGAAAAATCCTTGGCGGAACTTACCACAAAACCCCTTAATACTTGAGTGTTTTCCCGCACTTCCTGGCTGGGAGCGTTCATGATTTTCCAGGTTAACAAAGTGAGGTTATGTAGGTGGCCAGGTGAGTTTTTGTTTTGGGTTAGAAAATTGCATTTTGCGGGGAAATTCCTTATAAAATAGACAGAAAAGAAAGGAAAATGGATTATCCAAGACCTTGTGGATGCAAAGGATGTCGAACATGCCTCCTGTGCGAGAAGGAATACGGAATAATGAAAAAGGATTTTATGACTCAATATAAGGTAAACAAACTCACAATTTCCTCTACAATCTAACTAAAAATCCAATTAATCTTCCAAAATCTTACTCTTCAGGAGCTGCCGCCTTATGTCTTTTGCTACAAATGCGAGAAACTCATTCCCGGATGGGATGTTGACGAGGTATTACGAGATCACGAGAATCACTCAAATGGCTTGGATTTTCCGGGTGTTTTCGTTCTTCCGGACTTCATAGATGAGACGGAGGAATCGGAACTGATGCGTGGTGTTGATGGGATGCCGTGGGATATCTCCCAGAGTGGACGGAGGAAGCAAAACTTCGGTCCAAAGACCAATTTCAAAAAGATGAAACTACAATCTGGCCAGTTTCGAGGATTTCCCGCCTTTTCTCGTTTCGTCCAGAACAAATTCTCAACAGTGCCTCTCCTGACGGACTATCAGACCATCGAGCAGTGCTCACTGGAGTATGATCCCACGAGGGGAGCCTCAATTGATCCTCACATTGACGACTGCTGGATCTGGGGAGAAAGAGTCGTGACTGTGAATTGTCTCTCAGACTCTGTCCTGACCTTGGCACCCTATCACGGTAACTCCAAGAGGTACAACATCTTCCTGGTGGATAAGTATCAGAAGGATTTGATCGCTCCACTAAGTGAAGAGCCTTTTGAAGACATTCTCGTGAGGATTCCGATGCCCAAAAGATCCCTGATTGTCTTGTTCGGACCTCCTAGGTATCAGTGGGAGCACTGTGTTCTGAGGGATGACATCAAGGAGCGACGGGTGTGCATTGCTTACCGGGAATTTACTCCACCTTATCTGGACGGGAGTAATGAAGTGGCTCAGGAAGTTTTAAGCAGAGCAAAAGAGTTTTTTCACTGATTTGTAAAAAAAATGTTTAAATTTAATAAAAAAAAGTTCAATATTTTTAAAAATATTTTTTATTTTTAAATTTTTTTTAGGACTTTTATGCTGATCTTGCTAAATTAACAATTTTTTGAGAAAATGAGAAAATCAAAATTTGCCTAACTTTGGGCATTTTTTGATTTCGGTTTGCCGATTTTTTGTCAAAATTATAATCTGTTTCCAATTGGTGTAAAAATCTTCAAACAATCCAGCCATTCCATGCGAAATTTTCACTGCAGATGATTCATTTTGAAAAATCAAAAAATTGTTTTATGATTAGGAAATATTTTTTTTATTTCATATACATTGAAAAATATTAAGTCAATAAATACTACAAAAGTTTCTTTTACAAAATTCCTCAATTCTCACTCAATATTTTAATTTTTAATCTAAACATCTAAATTGTTTTCAAAATATTTCCAATGTGGAAAATTATTCTGGCTCTTTCTGCCTCAATTTGTTTGCCTTATTAAGTAAACTGAAGTTCAACAAAAATTACTAAGGAATTCCTCAAAAACTCTTGAATTATTCTTCTCTGTACATAATGTTGTAAAAGAGACAATGAAGGTGTCTCAATTTGTGGCTGGGAAATGAGATTTTCCCCTGTCCAAGTTGCTTGGATAAATCCATGAGTCATCCTCCTCTTGTCTCTTATTTGGACAATCTCAGCTTGATATATAGAAAATTAAGTAACAGATCTGAATTAAGAATGTTCCTCCAATATCTCGATCTCTATGGCGGTTAATACTTGGAGATAAGGGCTTAAGGATTGAGTAAAATCAGTCTCAGGGATCTCTGCACATCTCGTTCAGTCTACTTGGAATCCTCGTAGATCCCTTCACACACCTTGATCAGCTCATCCATCCCATGAAGGAGGCCCTCCTCGCAGTTTCCAGGAATCCACGGCTTCCGGTGATCCACGTGAGTTCCCTCCGGCAAGACTTTGTTCTTGGCAAAATCAATCATCCAAGCACCAACATGGTGATCATCGTACACGATGAACACGCTACTGCCCACGACTTCGTGACTCTTGAAGTAGTCACTCTTCTCAATGAGCGATCTCATCACTTTCAGTCTCTTGATCAGCTCCTTCGTCACTCCGCGGCGCTTCTGCAGGAAGTTCCCCACCAGCTGACGCACATCTGCGTCACTCTTGACCGTCTTGAGATCCGTGATTGGACTCGAGCCCTTGATCTTCATCGCCTCAATGCGGAATCCCTTGGTCTGACTCGAGGACATCTGCTCGCGGAAGAGCATGTAGCGCAGCTTAGTCACCGCCTGAGCCTTGTGCTCCTCCTCCGTGGGTGCTTCCGGATCCACGAGGATCATTTTCTTGTAGAGATCCGGACGGAGGGTTTTGTTGGTCACTTCGGATTCTAAAAATGTCCGGCAACCCATTTTGATGTCCATAACATTGGGCTCCTTGAAGCCGTGCAGGAGATCCTGCAGTTCAATATAAGACTCCCCATTGATCTCCCGTACGCCGACGTACTTAGGAACGATTTTGGAGGCGCAAGGATCCGCCGATAGAGCTCCGTAAGCCACGATCTCGCCATCTGTGGGTCCACTGACTCGCTTCCTCACGATCCCATTGGCCGCTGGAGCGATACTCTCCGGATGTCCGGACAACTGAAGCCAACCAGGAGTTGGATTGCTCTGCTGCAGCAAGACAGGTGAAGCAGGAGCGCTCAATTCCAAAGCGTTCTAAAGAGTAGATAAAAAATAAAGATTAGAATTTGAATTTTTGAAAAAAAAATATTTTTTTTTAAATTTGCAGTGGAATTGATTTTGAAATAGATAAATATTTGTAGAAATAAAGGAAAAATAAAGATCCTTAGTTTTCAAAGAGAGCATAAATTATGAAAAACGGATTTTTTTTTTGAAAAACACGAAAAACACTTAAAATGAAAACTCTCTTTTTTTTAAATCTTCTCTAAAATATATTATTAAAATGAAAAGAAAGCAATAAAAGCAATTTACAATTAATAACAAAAGATGAAAAACGTAAAAAGCTCGTAAAATTGCAATATTGAAAGATCATGATCGCGATCTTAACCCGGATTAAAGTAAATTGTCGTAAATTATAGGAAAAATTCTCCTCAGCATCCGAGATGTTGAATCTGTTTATAAATCAAGCATTATTACACGCGATTATTTACAATTAATTGATGATCAATGAAGATCACTTGAACAGTACGATCACAAAATCTTACTCTCCTCACTTATCACATTCCCTCGCGGACTTTTTTTTATTGCCACAATAAACGCTAAATGGTCACTCCATTTACTTAATCACCCAATTATTCAATTAAATGTGCTGTAATAACAATTATTCATGCATGAATTCACTTTATAATTTATTTTTTCGGATGGAAATGCAGAAAAGTTAATGGGTAATGACTAAAGAGATGCGGTTGGACGTGAATTTTCGCACTCTGGATCTCCTCATAAAAATGTATAATTAACAAATTTGTGTGCGTCAATCGCATATTTAATTAATATCACTTCTTCTCATCTCACATATTTTGTGTTTAGAAGATTTCGCGCATCACTTTTAACTCACTGTTAATTTATTTACAAGGAGTAGCCAACCACTCAAAACATTTATTCAAATGGCTCGGTAAAATATTCTCAAGAGATAAAGAATTGAGGAGAAGAAAAATATTAAGGTGCTTATCAAATTTCCATTTTTGACAATGTTTTCGAAGAGAAAGAAGTGGCATCGAGGATGAAAGATCGTTTCTCAATGTCGACAGCAAATAAAAGAATTCCAGAAGAAGAAAATTGAAACAGATATTTTATGTATTGACGTCATTTTCATTGTTCAACTCAATTATTTTATTTAATGAGTGTGTGAAATATTTTTAATGATCCTTTTTTCACGATACAAACAGCAATTTGATGGCGCATGAGGGCACGCATGAATTTTTCTTTATCTTATGGGCAATTTTTGCTCTGCCTCTATACAGAAGAAAGTATCTATTTCGACTCTGTCTTACAATTATTACCACAAAAGACGGTTTTTTCTCTCCTTCATCGTGTTTTGTCTCATTCGTGAAGACAACCATTTAAATGCTCTGACGTCAATTGGATGAATGAAAATGTAAAATAAATCGAATTGCCTACAATATGATATATAAACCCAATAAATGTGTGAGTGAGATGGATAAAATATCGCGAAAGCCATCAAGAGACTCGTTTCTTGATCTTTCAGTGTGACTCCTTTTGCCATTCACAGAAATCACAACGATTTGCCGGAAATTTGCCTCTCATTCAACTTTTTTTTGTCATATGCCTTCAATTTGATCGCTAAGAAGGTGGATGATCAAGTGATGATCTTGGTCAAGCACCATTAACAGTTATTGCTTTCAAAGTGTTTTCATGGATAAGAGGTTTTATGTTAAAGCTGGGGGAATACACCGAATTTGTCAAGATCAGTGATCGTAGGCGATTGTAAATGATCACAGATGGTGTTAGAATAAGATATTCAATTGGTTGAGTGATCACAACTAAGAGGATCATCACTTGATCAACTGATCGCGTGAGATCATTCTTGATCTCCATGATAAATGAAAGATCAATGTTTTATTTGAAAAGTAAAGATCACAAGTTTACTTTTATCAAATCGTCTAATGATGGAAAATTTGAAGTGTTGCGAAAGATCATGAGGTGTAAAAAATTAAAATCTTTCAAAATTCAAGATCACTTCTAGGATTTAAAATTAAATAGAGCAATGTTTCTCTAGTTGAATTCACAAAAATTTTAAGAAATTTGAAAAATAAGATCGTAATGTCAAAATTAAAAAATCTTAAAAAATTAACTAAAGATTACATCAAAGTTCTTCTTTTTCCTTATAAATCATGAGCTAGAGTTTTTTTTAAAGAAATATTACTTTCAAGAAATCAATAGAATCTGTTATACATGATCAGTTGGATCATATTTAAAGTGAGTTTCTAAAATTAAAGGTATATCGCAAGAGATCACTTTCTTGAATCTTGAAATTGAATCTGATCCCCTCGTCTCGATCAACCATGAATTTCATGATCTTAAAATATTCCTGGTGATCACTCCAGAGATCAATTGCAAATCCCCCAACCAACGAATGAACAATAAATCACTGATGATCTGACACAATTCTTCAAGATCAATCAATTGAAATGAGTGTGACAAACGAATAAAAATGCACATTAATTGAGCCTCAATGTGAATCAGGCTGTTCTCT
The DNA here is from genome assembly GCA_918844115.2 of Phlebotomus perniciosus. Classification (NCBI taxonomy): domain Eukaryota; kingdom Metazoa; phylum Arthropoda; class Insecta; order Diptera; family Psychodidae; genus Phlebotomus; species Phlebotomus perniciosus. Next base: position 13,702 of record CAKKOB020001478.1, read on the forward strand.
TGGGTCTCCGGAAGCTCAATTGTTGAAAGTGTTCCACGGAAATGCTGTGACGTGCGAACTTGTGAAATTTGTTGATTTAATTTTAACCTTTTTCGAGAGACTTCAGTCCGCATGTTTAATTGGCAAAACGGGGATTCAGATGCGTCATCAATTTTTATCATATGTCTCTTTTTATGGGGGACAGATGAGGGTATTTCTCTGAATTTCTCTTTTAAGCATGGGACTTGTTGATCTTCCACTGCAAATTATCATGAATGGGTATGGGTAATAATATACTTACAATTGCAAAGAATTTCAGCAGAGACATGTTGTCATGTGTCGGCAAATTGCGATTTGTAAGGAAGTCAGTGTTGATGTTCTGCAAAGAGAGAAAAGATCATTGATTACGTTGAATCATTTGAGGAATTCTTGTAAATCCACATAGTAGATAATTCTGTGAATGAGTCAGGAGGTTGAGGGATTTTTTTTCGTATAATAGCGCAAATTCTCGAACAATTTCCGTATCTTGTATTTGATAGGCTGTTTGATATGGAAGTCAATTGATAACTTGAGATTCTTTACACACTGTGTAACAAAATACCCAACCTTGCCAGCAAATACCCATTATCCCCGTCACTCAACTGTTTATTATAAATATTACTACAGCTTGGCAGAATAAATACATTTTTGCAATTTGTGATGCAACCTCACGCGAGAAAATATTGTGATATACAAGGGAGAATGTCTGATAAGGTTTTTTTTTCACTTTAATTTGTGTCTTGCTAATTCGCATGATTATACGCGGAGATTAGATGATGGCTTTGCCATGGCGAATCTTCCTTTTCTGTCTCTCCCCTGATGGGCACCATTAATTGCCCACTTTTTCCTCTGTCATTTTGAAAGCTGATAAAGAACCAGGCAACGATCACTTGAGCTCATGTTTCCTGACTGTTTGCTATTTACCAAGAAATTATATATGGCTATCAGAGACATATTTACCGTCACAGCCCCTGATAAGCGCTGTCTTAATACTCTAACGACTCTAACACCAAAAAAGAGAATTTTCAGAACCACGAACAACACACACATGCTCTTTCCAGAGGACAATTGAACACTGATCAGGAGGTGATCTTCATGCCAGATGGCACTGGAGAACACTGGGTTTAGGAACTCCTAACCACGTGATGAAAAAAAAATCAGTTGTATTTTGTGACAAAATGACAAAAAAAAAGATCACGAAAGAATGTAATTATTTCATACGGTTGTTCAATTATCATTAATTTGAGGAAATGACATGGTGAATTTATTTGAACAATGATATAAAATTTATCAGGCGATGCGTGACAGTGTTTAGATGTTTTTTTTTCTTTATCTGTGAGCTCATTTCAACTCTGTTTAAGAATACTTTGTGACTTGGATATGTTTTAGGAACTAGACACGCACGCTCTTGAGCCTCACTATAAATTTAAGGTTAATTAATTTAAATTTCATGGGTTTTTTGGAAGGTGTAATTTCCATAGTTATCAAAACAGTGGCGATAACACTTGGCACAAATTCATGTGGCATACTTGAAAATATAGAAGCTGGAAATTTTTCTCCCAAGGAATTTTACACGCTTCTAACTCTTGTTAGTTAATAGAGTGCAATTTTACAAACCACTCTATTAAGCAGAGCTTGGAGTTTAGTAAATTGGCGTGAAACGCAACTGGGTTTTTTCTCTCTTTCCCTCTTTGGTAACAAAGATATAGAAAATTAATATGACTCCAACATTGTTCCAACTATATGTATGTATCAATACAACAATTCAAAATGCTTTTGCAAGCGAGTCACACTCCTGACGTTATAGCGTATTTAGCACAATCGGAGTGATTAATTTTTACGTCTTTTTATAGCCTTTCGGAAAGTCATTCGCTAAGGAGTTGGAGATACTTATGAAATTGATTAATGACATTTTGTGAGATCCAGTGTTAATTGTCACAACTCTGGGTGAGAGAGAGAATTAACTCCCAAGGATATGATCTTAAAGACAAACTCATGATGAATTTAAAGTGGTGGATGGGAAAGGAATAAAATTCATGTGATCGTTTTTAATTGTTTTTGGTTCATTGACTTTCATACAATGTGAGTATCCATTAAAAAATAATTATTCTTGTCTCTCCTCTGGGTGATTTTATAAATAAACATCTGATTATTGAGCTACTCAATGTGCTCAACAATAACCCACTTTTATTGCTTGGCTTCCCCCTTTTCAGGCTCCCGAAAAAGATCAATTTTTCTATTTTTAAAATCCTTCTCGATCATTACGATGGATCGTGAGTGGCAAGTCTAATTGTCCGGCCATGGCAATAAAAATAAGTGCGGGAAAATTTACAATTGAAATTGTTCGACGCACAGAATTCTGGTCACATTGAGGCAATTTCTACAGGAAGTCAAATTACTGTTTGAGGTTTTTGTGCGATGACACCAAAAAGTGACTAAATTGAAACATCTACTGAAAACTTTACTGTCGCAACATTTGACGTCATTTCACACTTTTTTCCAGTCATCGTTTTAGTTTCTTTTCGTTTCGTGCTCTTTTTCAGTCCGCCTAAGTTCCTCTTGCATATTATTTTGTACCACAAATTGCATCAATTAATAACTTAAGACGTTAGCAACTTTCACCTTGTTCGAAATTCCATCTTTTTTTTATAAGGCGTGGTGTTATGCAAAAATGTTAGATGGCGTAGTTTGTGTTACGACTTTGTGAACACGCAAAGACGCAAATTGAAATATTTTATTAGAAATTTTTTGAACTACAGAGTTTTTTTTATTTCGTGTTTCATAAAGAATTTAGGGTTTCTGAAGTCGAAAGTAATATTCGAAGATGAAGGAGAAAGAGATTTTTGAAATTTTGTTAATTTTCCTAATTTTTACTTTCATAAAAGATTCTTTTTATCTTTCAATTGCAAAAAATCATAGACTTTTCAAAATTTGATCTTTAAATTGGAAAGTAATATTTTGAAAAAGATTTCAATCATTAGGTATAAGAAGACATTCGGCTTCCTTTAAATTTAATAGATTTCTCAAATTTTGGAAAATTTATGCTTTCACAAATTACAAAAGCATTATTCTCTTTTAATTTGGCAAATTGTCTCCATGGTGTGAAAAACAGATCTGTTTCTGTAAGAAATTAGCAAAATATTTGTGCAGTTTTGCTCCAATATAAACTCGTTCTTTCTGGTTTTGCTGACCTTCATTTTGGGTGAATTTTGGAAATTAGATCACTTTTGTGTGAAAAAGCTAGAATAAAGGTTTTCCACCCAAGCCACTCGATATCATTGGGAATCGCTGAAGGACAGTGTGAACTTTTACCAGTTATGCGATAATGTTTCAAAGTGATCATCAAGCATTTCAACTATCAGCGATCAAAGACGTCAGCCATCGATCGCGCGTGATCGTTATTTTTTTGCAAATTGATGGTGAAACTCTGGAGGCTTTTAAGTTAGCAAAGAGTGTTGCTGAAACACCTCCACGTGTTTGAGATGATGATTATTAGAGAGACTCAAAATGATGTGTGCTCATTTGAGAGAGATTTTCGATTCATCTTCTATTACTTACATTGCTCTTGGCAGAGTTTCCGTTCTCCACGACAATCATCTTGAGGAGTGCCTTCTTTAATCCCGTATTCTCACTCAGACACAATCTCTCGTTGGTCCAGGCCATCGGATGCAGTATCGTGGAAGTCATACTCTGACGTGACCACCTTGTCGATCCCACCTTAAGATCCTCTCATACACCGTGCTTGGCTTGCACAAAAGATCTTTTTTCTTCTTCTCTCAATCTATCGTCCGTGCTTCAATCATGCAAATTCACTTGCGAGTTATTTAAGACACGATAATAAAACAAGTCACAATCGAGAAACAAGTTTCTCTCATAGTATTAAAATCAAGATGTTTAACACACAATTACTCCGAAGAAAACTCCAATATTTGCCAAAAGTGTGTTCACTTTAATTTTTAGGCGCGAAGATTTCACTGAAAACTTTCTGCAGAAATTTACTCCTTTTGAATGTTTGTGGTGACGAATATAAATTTTTCTTTTAGTAGATAATATAGGTCTCTATTCAGAGAAGAGTCAAACAAGTGTGTCGCCTCGTCTCAAAGTCTCAAGAGAAACTAAAGTGCGTTCCGTGGGCGCGAGTGAACTATACATGAAGCCTCGGATCGAGCTGTCTGCTGGCCTCTCGATCGGGGAGTCACTGTGTGGAGTCGAAGTGGGGAAACAGGCATATGCTCAGCAAGAAGTGGTACGATAAACAGCAATTACACTGTATAAGACACAGTTTTTTCCCTCGCGCTATGGCTAAACCTCCGATAAGATACAAAAGTTGTTCCAGAGAGCAAGAAACACACTTGGAGATATAAGAGGCTCTCGCCCAGAAAAAAGGCGATTGTTCAAATGTAAATACTCCTCAGACTTACACAAAACACTGTCCAGAATTTATTATAACTGTATGAACATATAACTCTTTTTTTCGTCTATTTGTAAAGTCTCTTTTGGCGAATGTCTGAAAAATTTATGCCGCAAAATATCATGTGTTTCTCTTCATCTAGCCACTTTGAGTATAAATCAGTCAGTTTCTGTGTATCTTTTGGGTTACTATTGCATCACTTTGTAGTAAAGGAGAGGCGTGCTTCGGGATGAGAGAAATCTGAAAATAATGTTTACGATTTTGCCTAAAAAAATCAATCATCGATCAAATGTATTTGTCTGAGTTTTTTAGAACGATGAGTCTTAAGGTGAAAATGATTATACGTGAACTCATTCCCAGAAATAAATGAGGCAAGCAGCAGGGAAGAGATAAATGAAAGCCAGGGGTTAATCGATTTTTAAATTTGTTAGGACATTGAAAAAAAACTATGGAAAAAAGGGAAAAAATAAAGGCAAATGGTTAAATGATTAGGGCGAAAAATAATTAAAAATATACCTATACCTAAGGGTTTTTATTAACTATCTAATGGTGTCAAATCCTGTTTTAAGATTATACATATTAGCACTGATGTTATAAGTTTGGTTTTCTCAAAAAAAGTCTTTCTTTTTGGATTCAAAACCTATTGGTAAAATTGATGAATAGTATTGATGTACAGTAACAAAATCAATACCTGTTTTCATAACGATAAATCTTAATTTTATTACAATTTCTCTGTGTGGAAAAAGAAATCCTCGTTCAAAGAATAAAAAAAGATAATTAATTCGATTAATTCAAATAATGATAACAATAGCAACTTTCGGCATGAATTCATGAAATTGTTAACCCCTCAGTTTATGGGTTTCTAAAAATATAGATTTCTCCCACTTGATTGCCAATAATCACTAAATAAATTAAAAGAATTTCTGGAATTTTAGAAAGCTCACCTCCAACAATCCAACATCGGAATTGTACCTAGAATTTTCGATTTCTTTTATCACATTTAAAATTTACGTAATTATGCATTAGCATTAGAGAAGGGTATAATCTGTTTTTTTTCTACCGCGAACTCGTGCCGATAAATCAGCTGAAATGCTTTATGCTCATTTCCCCTGGAGATAATACTATTTTTCTTTTTTCTCCGTGTTTCTTTTTAATTAAAAATAATCACAGGCGTTCACGTATCAGTGATTTTTATGGGCATTGCCAGGGGAGATTGTTTCGATGAACAACATTTTTAGCAGTTATTCTAAAACCAAAAAAATTATTGAGATCGATAACTTTGTGCGATATTAATTTCATACATGACATTTGATCCGACAGAGAAGATCACAGAGATTGAATTTTTCTTACAACCCCGTCGACTTGGAGCCACTGATCTGGAATAATTCCACTATATGTGGTTTGTGGATTTGATTAATTACCCTCGTAATTGATCATGACAATTTAATTGGCGCAATCACTTAAACACTTTTTAATTGCCATTAACATTGTATTAATGAGACACTTTTCACGGCGAAGAAAGGTCTTCGAGATTTTTTTTCCTCTCTGACTGTTATTTAAGCTTGTGGTTTATTTAAACAGCTTAGGAGAGACACATCGGAAGTTACAAAGACAAGGAATGAGATGTTTTGTGTATTTTCTCAGAGACATTATTGGTATAGAGCGAATATGAATATTTATAAAATGATTTAATTAATTCATTAACACCAGATTTAGCTGAATTGAAAGAGTCCATCTTATTTGTTTTTCCAATACAACCGATTCCATTTCACCCACGTAAGAGTCGGTGTAAATTGGCTGGGAAACCTTGCCAGGAGAGTTGAATTTACGCATTGATTCTTTCGACGATGAAAACAACGTAAAAGCAATTAAAAGAATACGACACTCTCTCAAGATCATCTTCATTGACCTTCTTTGGACAATGCGTTGGTTCCTTTCGCACTGTGCAAAATCTCCGACAATCTTTGGGCAAATAAGAGTAAATCTTTCAATTGACTCTTCGCTATGCGGATTACATTACCTTGAAAGTATGCTAAAGTTGCTCATTAAATTACTGGCAACAATACTTTGTGGACTCTACCTTTCTTATGCTGTGCTATTGACATGGACAACAATACTCTCTTGAACGATTCGTTGTGCGAAAATTTAGTCTTATTTGAGCTCAGATAAGAGCATCATATATTTCATTCTCAAGGCTTCATTTATTTGGAAGTTTTCTATCTTTTTGCGGGTATTTTACTTAGGGGAGTGATGTTTAAAAATTTGTTTAAAATTTATGTTTTGTTTTTAGTCTGTATACTCTGTATCCAAGAAAAATTCTTAGCTTCGTTTATTTATTGCATTACATGAACGTTTAATTTAATCTATAAATAAACAGTTGGATCTCTATGTGGGTTTATTATTAAAAGGGCATTTCATTGCAAAAAAATGAATATTTTAAAATTTGTAGTTTAAATCATCTTGGATTCTTATATGAATAATAAAGCACTGGACTTAACGTAGAAACTTAAAAAAAAATAAAAAATCTTCCTAAGATTATTTTCAAAATAAACTAGGAGAGCTAATACAAACTATGGAAGAGTAGGGGGAGGCGCCCAGTTTGGTACAGCTTCTAGTTTAGTACAACTCAATTTTACATGCATTTTTTTGAACGGAGGCTTACTATTTTTTTTAGAGAGAATATAGAGCTTAAGGCCTTCTATCATGTTATAATAGAGTAGACCAGCTCCGTTCAAGAAAAATACATGAAAAATTGAGTTGTACCCGTTGTACCAAACTAGAAACTGTACCAAACTTGCGAGCTTTCCCCTACCAATATTTGTAAAAGTCTCCGTGCACAAAAATTAGATTTCTTTCTAGAAAATCCTGTAGTGTGGAGTGTTGACTCGCTTAACTCAAAGAACATCTCCATCTTGCAAAACAGTTCAATCTTGAGTTCAATGATAGTCTTAATTCTGGAGTTCATTCATTCTTTCATATATTTCAGATAACTTTTGATATTAGCAATGAATGGTGAGAATGCGGTTCTTCGAAACTTTAAAACTAGGACATTTCATTGAACCGTTTTCCAAGTCCAAAAGTTTCTTGAATCGAGATTCTACCCTAATAGGGTTTAAAGGACATGCCAAGGTTAACTTGGGAACTGGGATTCCCTGTGAGCTACCCCGAAATGTTAAGCAATGAATTACTTTACATGCCGATTTGGCTCACAGGATATCTTAGTCCCCAAGCTAAGTTTGGCTTGTCTTTTTAGAATGTGGGAACTCTCAAACGTCCAACGTCTCCACTCACAGATCTCTGTAGACACTTTGTTTTCTGAAGCTTGAAGCCAATTACAGAAGTTGGGGATAGGGGAATCCTAGCTATAAAATTCATTTGATTTTCTACTTGTCTCTCTCCAAGTCTGTGCCAAATCTTAAACCAATTATTACATGTTAGAGAATCGTACCTACTTTTATATCGGGTCATGCTATAGCATGACCTGTACATATACATACATAGCAATTCCAATTAAGGTTCATTGATAAGTAGCACTCTACCAATTTTTTTTGCTTTTCCAAATGTATTTTAATTTAAAGTCAAACATTAATTATAATTCAAATTTCTTTATAAGAGAGTTATCACACGAGAAAATCGACGCAAGAATTGACGTAATAATGGGACTTTAAGTATCTCCCTCTCAACTGATTTACATTGGTTAGAAATAGATAAAAAACTGAGCAATTATTGAGTCCTTTTGTCACCATAATAGCTCAGTTTTTTCTATTTATTAACAATGTAAATAAGGTGA